>KZ308461.1:613592-710072 GCA_000376725.2 Ladona fulva | reverse complement strand
TGTTCGAATTAAACGTCAGATTTTGTGAAATTAGATTTATTGCACTTTTACAATAAAACTGACTGAAATACAATGACTGACGACGACGACTGAAGACTGGTAGACTAGTGACTGCTGTTGGCGTATGAATGACTGACTGGCCAAGTACGACTGACTACGACGACGACTGCGAGTGAAAGACGAGGCAGCAATCCCGCCAGGCGTCGCTCCCGGCTCCCGTCCTCCAGCAGACACAGAAACAAAGGAGCGCTAATTTGCGCGAACAGATATACTTAGTCATTTTACGACCTTAATCAGACAGATCTTTATTGCAAATTTTTATTGTGTTTAGTATAATTCTCATACATAACTAACTCTATAAAATCGCAAAGCGTATGATATAGTGGTCATACGTGCGATTTATTTTAAAGCCTCATTTATCAATAATGGGCTCGATAAATTTATCTGGAAGTCTGAGACGTTATAAAATGTGGAATCCATGTGGTGGAAAGACTTGAAAAAGCCAATTAGAATTGTATTTTCCTATTTAAATACTTTGAAATGGGTTATACATTGTTATAGAAATCTGGTGCTATTGCAACGGTATCTCTCCTTTGACATTTTATACCCTCCTCCTCCTATCCATTTGACATAATTGACCTTTGAGGTAATTGATGTCGAAGGAGGATATCAGATGTCACTTATGTCAACTGTCCATACAAAAATGAGCGGATACGAATATGAACTTGATACGATCAGGAGTGTTTGAGAATCGGTATGCTGACAAAATGTTGACCAGAGTAGACTTTCACAAACTGTCAGCTCCGCTTTCATACACTTCAATTTTGTAAATGAGGCATTTATTATCCTCAAATCCTTTACATTTTCAATATATTGTTAATAAAGTATTGTAGAAATTGAACTCAAAATTTGTATATATTATTTTTCCGTAGTAGTTATATGGTGTATTTAAAGGAGGTTGGAAGTAATAATTTATCTCCAAATACAAACTTACTGATTGAAGTAAAACACTGATTCAAAAATTTTAAATCAAATAAATATTAACTACCTCACTTAAATCCATAAGGGTTACCCTCAATTTAAATTAAAACGCAAAGTAACAATCATATCAGTCTCCTTAGTTCAGATCCTTGTAATTAGGGGTATTATACCAATACTATTCAATTATTTGTTAATATAACTAGATTTATATAATAGAACAAGGTTTTCTTTAATAGAAATAACGTGAAATCTTTATCAATACTAAAATTTATAGTGAATTTTATTTATCTTTATGACTATTAAACGACTATTTTCAATTATTTGACAAAATTATATAAATCCTCCACTCCTAGGCAGAAAAATATGGCGTGTCTTCTAGTTGCCTTCTGACAGAAAACTCATAATTCATTACCAAGGAACGGCTATTTGACTAAATTCTCCATTTAAACACTTAGTTTATTTCCTCACGTCATGGATGGACCAAAATATAAACAGAAAAAGTAAAAAAATAGTAAATTCAGATAGTGCAAACGGTCCCTCTATGGCAGATTATCTCCCATGATAACGCGAAGAATACGAGTTATTTCTAACTAAAGACGATATTCAATAATATTAGCGAGAGCACTGAATGACGATACGTTTCCTAATCCTTGCTTGACAAAGGAATTGCACCCTCTAAAAATTTCCCATCTCACCTTCAAAATAATCACGGCGATTATATAGTACCCATAAATTTTCTCTAGATGTTTTGATGATTCTCTAGATGATGATTTGAATGATTTGTAACAGACTTTAGGTAGCAGGAGGCAACCCGGATATAAGCTCACTGGAATTGGCAATATAATGGAAACGTCGAAAATGCCGAATCACTTAACAGATCGATAAAATTTAACGAGAAGTGATGGAGAAGATCAGAAAATAACCGAGGGAGGAGATAATTACATGATCCAGAGTACATTAAAGAGAAGCACAAAGACCGAATTCACATCCAGAGTAAACAGGGGTCCTATGAGAAAGAGGTTTTTGCATTTTCGATGGGGGAGAGAAGCAGGCCATGCGGAACACACCGTAGTCCTCATCACGGCAGAAAACCGCATCAACCCGAAACCCGCTAGCACTAGGCCGGCTGCGGGAATATCGGTTCGCCATATACCCCACCGCAAGTATTTCCACATTCCGTATGTGCACGCACTCCCTGGTCGACAGTTGCTATACCCCATCCTCTTTCCACAACCCATTTCGCCGCTCAATAACCGAAACCGAACCTTCAGCCAGTTTTCACTTCCGATTGGAAGTTCGGTTACCTTAACTCCAGCCGAGGTCTTTTCGGACTTCCACCTTAATGGGCTATTTTTATCGAAATCGAATGTCTGGAATTTGTGAATTACCTTCACGAACGTAGCTTTAAGGCTCATAGAGAACGGGGACAAAATAGATCATTTATATTTTTATCAAAGTTAGCGAGAATTGTTCAGATAAGATGGAAACGAGTTTCATTCCCTAAACCATGAAATCTTATGAGAATTTTAAATTTGGAATGGACACTGTTGTTGCTACATAAAAGTCTCTAAATTATAGTAATTATTCTGAAAATTTCTTCATTCCTAAAATTATACTTGGAAATTCTCGGGAAAAAACTCACAAAATATACTATTCAATTTAACAGTCTCAGAATTGAGAACACGACTGATTTTGAGGTTAGACTCATCAGACAATACGGAAGATGGGAGCTTGCTAACTTGGATTTCTCACCCACACTCAATATTCTCGCTAAACGTATTAGAGAAATTACTCAACACCGGTGCTTGCGATAACTGTTCCATTCGTTTATTTAAAAAGGAAAATTATATTTTTTTTGTTTTTGCTGTATCATAAGACGCTCTTCTTCGTTTGAAATGATGGATGGATGAAAGAAAGAAGAAATTCTTTGATAAATATCGGGAAAAAACTGCAATATTAGAATTCTGAGTCTGAAAGAAAAATGGGAAATCAAAAATTACCTCATTCTCGTCATACCCGTATTTTAAGAACATGCAAGATTTTAGAATGTAATGCGATCGTCGACTTTTCCATAAGTCTTCATCTTCCGCGTGCGAAGTATAATCAAGACGCAATTTAAGCTATATCATGACTGAAAATTTTATGTTATATAGTATATTTCTTTAATTATTGTTAAACGTAGAAAGTGTCTTCTTAATTCTACGAGACGAAATTCATTTCTTATTATTCAGTTTGTTTCGGCCTTCGATCGTAATCTCCAAAGCAAGATACTGTATAGAAAATAGACCCTCAATTCGCCTATTAGCGATGCTTTTTAGAAGAGGGATTGTTCGTTCTTTCTTTTTCCACTCATTCCATTCGGACAAGGAGGTTGGGTAGTCGCAATTAAGGAGAGATAAGTGAAAGACTTGAAGGAATCTAGAGATGCGCAGTGCCGAGGGAGTTTGTAGTGAGATGTCCCTCGTGCACCCGCGCTAACACACCCGCAAGAAAGAGGAGGGACGGCGGTGGCTCTTCTGACCGAGTAAAGGTCTTAATTCCTTGAGCAAGCAAAGGAGATGGGACGTGATTCTCTTGCTGCTAAGATTCGAGGACCATACGCAACCTCATTCTCAATCCTCTCCTCTTCCACTCATTCTGACCTCGCCATTTCTATCTATTCCTTATTTCATCTGCCCTCCATCATTTCTATCGTACTCTAAGTTCATATCCATTACAAAGATACATAGATAACGTAGATAACTCTTACCAATAAGTGAACTAAGAAGGAAGGTCATAGGCTTCATTCCATTGCTTCCTAAGATGATTTTAACTATTTTTAAAGATCAAGTTATTAGTTATAGCCTTTGCTTTTGTAATATAGAACTTATTTTAATATTGCTGAAAGTGTGCTTGAAAGGAGATAATAAAATATTATAATCTAACTAAAAAACTAAAAAAAGATTAAATCATTTTTGTTTCTTACGATACACCTTTGCCTTCACGTTCTTATTTTTCTCTCCTCTCCTAATTTCTCTTCTCTCGTCCATGTCGTTCGCTCTTTCCCTTTCTTCCTCTCTTTCCCGCAATTTAGATTCTTCAGGTGTATTATATTCTTTCTATCTTCGTGTATGGCTGTGGTCAGTGTTTATAGCAGTAGGTCAGTTTAAGTTTCATACCACCCGCAATGGAAATCTTTCACAATCTTTTGCTCGTGTTGCGTCACCACTGTTTACCTCTCATATGCCTCTTACTATTCGTGTTTAATATGACCTACACATTGGCTAAGGTTTGTAGGTAAGATGATACATACACAGCTGATCCGATGACAGTAAAGTCACTTGTCATACGGCCATACCCTTCTATATTCTCCCCGTTCCTTCCGCCTCCACCCTTCCCTCTTCTGTTCCATATTTTCCGCGGTACCATCTTTCAATGCACTTTCCTTTATTCTTTTAACTTACGATTCGCTTCACCAACCTCTCTCTCCAACAGCCTTTCCCTACTCCACTGACTTAATCTATTCATCTTTCCTCTTCACTCTCTTCATTCTCCCTCCGCGGGCAATTGAAAGCCGATGATACTGCTAATGAAAAAGTCTTCCTCTTTGATCTTTCCTTCCTGAGTTCATGGGAACAAACGTATGTTCTTCGATTCACCTGACCATGGACAAGCCGATTCTTCCTCCAAAACTCCTCACATTCATTCTCTCCCAGTATTTCCAAGTTCTCTAAAGACGAAAAGCGAGTAATACCATGTGCACACAAAAACGCACGATGCACCTGCACAGACCTTCCACAACATGAATGGGCTAATGAATTTGGCAACCATAGAGCGATCACGTTTATTAAGTTGGCGTCCCAATGCCTCTTATAGTACACATAACATATCCACCCTCTACTTCACCTCTCTACTATTTGAAAAGCTCGTGAATGTCATCCTGGGTGGCACCATTATCTCAAAATTAAACGCTGAAATAAGAAATGCATCCAAGAATGTCCCACTGAATCTAAGTTTTTTTGGGAAAATTCATGGGCGTAAATGATCATTTTATGCCCTAAAAAAGTAAAGCCTTAGGTTGAAAAAGACAATATTTAAACTTTCATACAAAAACATCCGTCCTCCATGGAAGGCCATAGAACATTTAACTTTGAAAGCATCTCACTAGATCAATAAAAGCAACAGAATAAGATTAAAATGTACTCTTACTATTTTTCACTTTCTAATAAAGATATTTAAAGGTAGTACAAAAAATGGCAACTAGATCTTATGTAAGTAAATACTCTGTAGTTACTTTCTTTGAAATGAAACAAGTATGTACTCTGTAGTTACTTTCGTTGAAATGAAACAAGTATGTCAAAAAAAATTAGTGAAATTAATGTCAATGTAGTCAGTTGAATATCTCGGAATCACATTTACAAATAACTTATACTGGAGTACATGTGTGTTGTGATGTTATTTCATATGAAAAATGGTCCCATATGAAAAATGCGGCGAGTATATGGAATTTGGCGGATGAAATGTGTACACGCGAACTTGAGAAGTAGCAGCGTAAGGAGATACGATTATTATTATTATTGTTAAAAAAGCAAGCCTTATGAAAATGCTCTCAGACTCAGGTTAGTAATCCTTGAAAGAAAGGAGATCAGAAGCTAGGCGATTGCTTGATAAATTCAGAGAAGGTTTAAGTTACATTTGAAGAAGACATAATCGGTATTATGACCCCACCTGTTACCCTAACCGATCCAGCAATGAGCGTAAAATAAGAAAAATACATGTGAGGAAAATTCATTTTAAAGACTGATTCTATCTACGAACGATACACAACAACAATAAGCTAAAGAAGTAGCTCGAACGCTTAGTGATTATACTCCCTATCACACACCGAAATGCGACTTTCCGGGTATTTATGAAGAAGTTGATGTAGAAGGGATTGCTTTCTATTGATTAAATATTCCATACAATCAAACACCTCCTTTTTTTAATGTAATAAAATATCCCTTGGGCAATTTGGTTGGAAATTCTGCTGTATAATTATTTACACTACTTCTGACAATGTAGAGCAAGGTATCACTTGATAAACTGAAGCAAAAGATTCTAACCAATGTCGCCTTCTATGTACCAGCTTATAAAGCCGAACGAATAATTCTATACAAATATTACTCTTTTCGTTACGCATCATATGTAAAATTCAAATTTACCTTTTTTAGATTTGTCTTGCAACATCACCAGAAATGTACAACTTTCATCACGATCACGCAGTGTAAATGTCGGGTAAATAAAACAATTAATTTCTAATCAAAATTAAGATGAAGGACAACATATTATTTCAGTATTATGGTTCCTTGAAGCTATCACCCCTTACTGAGCATAGTGTCTAATAATAATTTTAAAACACAAATTTCCTTCATTTATTTCCCTGAAAAACACTTTTATAATAGTCTTAGAGGGATCATGTCATCAAAAACCGCAATTATTATTTTCCTTGAAATAATTATATGTTCTGCAATACCTAACATTCTTACAGTGTAATTTACATGATTCTGAACTAACTAGTTACTGAAAACCCTTAAAGTGATAATTGGCGGAAATTTATTTTAAACTTTTCACGAGAAATCGCAAAAGATATTGACTGAACATGACTTTGTAATTTCTAATTAATGAATTTAGCAACCCCTCCATTCCTTGATGGAACATTTCCTACTTTTCATTTGTTACAGGATTGAGGAAAGTGTACCTTTCATTTACTTCTGTTCCAGTTTTATTCATGTCTTATATCTCACGAAGGCTACTAAGATACAAATCATACTGAGTCTTGATTTGTTACTAAGGTTCGTTATGATAATGTATACTGAAAATGAACTTAAACTGAAGTTCACTTTAGGGTCCAGTATCATGCTGTTCTCCATGCTAATCTATCACATACATATGAGATAAGTCATAGCCTTAACTTTTACTCCTGCAAATAAAATAAAATTCCGGGCTCTAAATTGAACTTGAGTTAAAGTTCTTTTCAATACACATTATAAGACCTGGCCTTAGGATAATTGCGCTGCACTTATGTGGACTTCCACTCATAGCATTCCAGATTAGCGAGGAAAGCAATGATAAACTAAATCAGCCCTCATCTTGCCTAGTCGCAAGAATCAGTCACCTTAGGTAGGCGATTCGTGCTTTTCATGCATTTCTTGAATGGTAGTTATCACTCAATAATTGATTTTGCTAAGAAGTCTTTTCGAGACAGATGTTTGAACAGAAAATGTAAAGAATGAGAGATTTCATTAAGAACTAAACAAAACTTCAGAACTATGGGACATTACCATTGAACCTCCGCGATCCTTCGGTTAGACCTTTCTTCAACCTTCCGCTTCATCCTTAAAATATTTTTCTTTTGGATTGAGCTGTTATCCTCTGACAAAAAAATCCGAATAACAAACGTCATCACCCTGTTCCACGACAGCAGATCCTTGAAATGACATGAGGAAATGTACTAAGATAGAATGTTCGAAAGGGCGGGCCTTGCTTAGAGGCTTTGGAGGTGGGTCCCAATCAGAACTCGTAAGAGGTCCTTATCGAACGTCAGATGGCTGTATCGCCGTTGTTATGGAAGGGGGTGTGGGCGGACATCGCATCCCAGGCCTCCTGCTGATGCAAGAGACAAAAGAAGGTCGCCGACATTCCGCCTTTAACTATTTCGGTGAAGAGAGCTCCAAGGTGGAGGGTATGCGTAGGAAAAGAGGCAATCAATCCGATTTTCTCAACGGAAGTGACATCTCCGATAAAGGGAAAAGAATGTTTTACAGTGATCGAGTCTTCAAATGAAGATAAAATAAGTCAAAGGCATGACAAAAATGCTATCCTGGAGTACGTATCGCCCGATATTTTTGCAAATAAATAACTAACTGCTTATTGTCACGCTCGATTCGTTCCTAATTAGGACGTTAATGGCGTAATTTTGAGAGTTCATTGCTCCAACTCTTTTATCGTGAAAAGGGATTCCTGTTTATATTAGTAACGGTGATTTTTAAGCGGCAATTCGGTTGAAATTTTAAAATACAATGTTGCACACTTACGATGGCGAAAATAACGATGAATGATAAAAAATATTCTTTTATATCTACACAACAGTTTTTCTTAAAACACTGCGCCCATTTATACATGGAATCATAATTCAGAATGTTGTTATCTTATTCCTATGATTTTCAACAGAATTGCAAATGAAAATTAAAGTAGATGTTCTTGAATCTATTTCACTCTGTAACAACCTCCCAGAAATTACATAAAACCCAAATTACAAATTAACGCGTAAAATATATCATACATATAAAAAGCAAATGTCTGTCCGTCCGTCCGTCTGTTCGTCTCTCCGTCCCCCTATTTATCTCAGAAACAGCTTGACTTAGAGATCTGAAACAAACTGCATTATGTTTCTACGATGCTGAAATCCCCCCCCCCATTCTTATCTCTGTAAAGGCCCGGGTTCGATCCCAGGAGCACAAAATACGTTTCCATAAGAGATGTACGTAAATTACGTTTTCATGACTTGCAGAGGTCGTTTCTTTTACAAAATTAAATTAGAAACAATGGTCCTACGAAATTAAGACAAGTGTCACAAGAAAGGAAAATAATCATATAATCTTATTTTAGTCGTTGATTATTCATATAAATTCATAGGACTTTGATAAAATATGCGCAAAATTCGTAATTTTTTTCGGAAATAAATAACCCATCCCTTTGACGACTAAGGCCATTGTTGAATGTTGATTTCATGAATTATCCCTTATAAGTGCACGGGGATAATCAGTTCTTATAATTTTTTTAAGAAATTTACTTAAAGTAGGCTTTCATGACTTGAAAACAGTAGAATAAATATTATAAACAATTCATATGATAAGAAATATGTTGAGTTATTATGCAGAATAAATATTTTAAATAATTTATATGATAAGAAATAAATTAAGTTATTATCTTACGGCAGAATTTTTTTTGCTTAGGAGGACCAGATATACTATACGATAACAAATAAATAAATATATATATATTTAAACTAAATTAAGTCCCGTCATGCTTGACGGGGGCGTTTACTAGTTTACTTATAATTAAATTGCGGTCTCAGTCATCTATTAGAGTTGCTTCACTCAAACTAGAGCCACATCTGCCCTGCCACTTTGAACTAGCCCGCGAAAATATTTGTAGTTAAATTTTTTAAGAGGTAATTAAATAAGTAGGTATTTTAAGAATAATTAAATTACCCTTGATGCTTATTTAACATTCATTATCGAGTAAAAGGTACATCGACTTATTGGGTACATCAAAGGCTTATTCGAAAAAGATAACGTATTGTAGTGCCCGATAGTTTCTGGCCTTCTTTTTGTCGTTTAGGCCCCGCGATGTGTATCAGTACATTTCTACTTAAGAGGACACTTCATGAAATACGTAAAGTAAAAACATTGGTTCATTTGGGTGCTTAGGAAGGGAAGGGTTACAAGCGGCTTAATTGGGCGAAATCATACGTCTCGTCATATATCTTACCGTTGGTTAAATAAATTATAAAAATATATATAGCATAATAATTAGAAACCAGGAATTTACCTATAGAAGGCTAAATCAGAAGAAACAAAGAGAGAAGAATAGGATTAGATACAAATAAGTGTCATTCACTTATTTTTAGTGCTATACAGAGTTACTGATTAGGTTGTTATCCAAAATCGAAATTCTTGACTCTTCCAGTAGCTTATTCATTCTATCTAGATAGGCATGACAGGTCATACGTGCATCAATCTGGAAGGAAGCAAATACATTCAACTGAGCCTTACAGCCCATAGCGGTAACTTTAAAAGGAGTTCTTTCGCAAGGCGAATAGTAAACAAAGACTGAAAACGTATTTAATTCACTTCATTATCTTAAACATCCTATAAATCCACCTCATCCAAAATATTCTACTATAGAAGCCACACAAGAAAGACATTTATCGGAGCTCCAATGGAACCTAAAGGCATCATTTATTACTAAATCCTCATTCAACAGAGTAACAGAGGTATTTCTTTCCTCTGCAACCTTAAGCGAAGGAAAAAACGCAAAAAAAGAAGATCTCAGTAGAAAAAAGCCATCAGAAACAATAACCTCCGACAAAAGCATGGACAAGATGTAATAAATGGATATCCCTTTACGGACCTCGACCACATTTCTCGAAAATATTTTCCTCACGCCCATGCAGCCAATAAAAAGGCACGTGGGGGTGGAATAAAGGGTCTGGAGACGAGAAGGTAAACGACATCGCGTAGCAACCGTGGGAGAAAGGGCACGGGAACTAGGCGAGAGGGGGGAAAGGGGACTGGGGTTGATGTACAGAGAACAACATTCGCCCGGTATATTCCGGAGATGGACCGCCATAGTCGTTCCAAAGAATTAAGAATTAGGACGTCAGGCGTCAGGCGGAGACTCATTCCACGTTCCCCAACTTCCCTTTCAATGCTTGCGAGCGAAGAACAATCGGAGAGCTGGTTCGCTTTAGTTTATGGAGGAGCTCTACCTCTTTGGAACAATGCAGAGACAAGAGATGTCCGCCGAGGCAAAGGTGGAGCGGAATGTGTCTTCTGAGAGTCCACTGCCTCCGCCCGTCGAACCATTTCCACCTCTCTCTCTTTTTTATACGCTCGCTATCTTTTCACTCTTTCTATCCATTCACCTTCCGACAGATAATCCCCCATATATATCATCCCCTGAGGGCTGAATTCCATATATCACAACTCGCACGCACAAACATTCGTCACCGCCATCGGCGGTTTATAGACAAAGCAGAATGGCCAACCATTTCGTCAGGGTGATGGACTTTCCAAACCCCAATGATGACGAGATGCGATAAAAAGAAACGGAAGAATCGGAAAGAGGATATTATCCATTTTTATGAAGTTTGCCTCGTAACCTCCCATCTGCTCCGTTAATGGACAAATAAGGGCGCATTCGACGGAAGCGAAGCATGATTTTACTTTGTAGCCTATGGATAAAGTTTGAACAAAATATAGCCTGCCTTTAAATACCTCCGACAATCCACATTTCATTGGCAATAATAATAATGATGCGCATTTTTATTAAATCAAATCTATTTATTAAATATTTCGGTAAAAAAACCAGAAAGGGTAGACTACAACGCATCCGTGATTGTTTGGAAACGACACCCGATTACCGACCGCGGTCGCGAAGTGTTTAGTGTACTAGTGCTCTAAATCCTGGGTGCCTGGTTCGATTTCCGGCTAGTCCAATTTCACCGGTTAAACAATGATTGTTTGTGTATGTAAATGATAATAGTTATTAAAATAGTTGTAACGGGGATATCCGATTTCCATTAAAGAAGTTATTATCATTTATTATCGTTATTCGAATTTGGCTTGGAGCCTCTTTTTCTGAAATTGACTGAGTGCAGTTAAAGCATTTGGTCTTGAAAAATGATTAAAAATCAAATATCACCATGTTTTTCGTCAAATGTCATTGACCACCATCGACAATGTCGTTCACCTATCAAAGAAAAAGAAACTGGCTGGAGGTATGAGAGAAGTAAGTGTTTAGGACAAATATATGCTTAAATAAATTATAGACACACATTGTTTTATTTTAAGGATTGTAACAGCAGGACAGGATTATTTCATAATTTTGCCGAAAAGCTTTTCTTCAACTGCCTCAATCTGAATATTTACGGGTTACCATTAGAAGATGGCATTTTATTACAGAGAATTAACCAAACTTAAAGGCGTTCGAGGCACGTACGTTAGGAAGATGTAAACAGTCTTCCTGGATAAAATATAATTTTAAAACTTTCAAGATTTGATAAATATTCTTCACAAATAAAATCGATTTTGTGGAAATCCATATGAAAAGTATGGTATAAATAAAATTACAGTTACTCTTTTCCACAGGAGTGAAAAATCCTCACCTGTGTAAAAGATAACTGTAATTTTATTTATACCATTCTTTTTATTCTTCACAAGTAAAAACATGAAAAATTCAACCTTAATAATGATACAAATGGAATTAATAATTTTCTATACAACAAGCAGTCATTAGCAGGTTAATTTTCATACAAATCACAGAACTAAAATTTAATTTTTTTTTTGTTTACCTTAGCAAGTAAATCAATGGGCATGTATAAAATAGATAAGTTCCCCGTGCTTGGTAAACCCGAATATCTGTTGATTTGGATGTATTTATTTCAAAGAAGATCAATAGGAAAAAAGTATTTCCAATTGGAGATATAGAAGTTATCATACCTTAATCCAAAGATACCATCTAAAATCATTAACTCAATTCCTACAACTTCGCTTATCATCAACATCTGAGAGGACGGGGTAAAAGGAACCGAGCCCGAAACTAATTAATGACCCTCTCTCTTTGCATCATCTCTCCTCATTGTTCCTTCAGCTATGACACGACACATCAAGCAGCTACAGAAGACTCCTAGAATCGACGCAATTCTATGGGAAGGGACGAAAGAACAATGGTCATCACTCTGGCGGGAGGTAAAAAAAAATCCCTGCTCGAGTCCGCCCAGAGGGCAAATGAAGAGCTTCCTCCCCGCGCACCGGATATAAGGGACGGGAAAATAAAAGAGGAATGTCCGGCGCACTCGCGCGGCTCTTGCCATCTAGCAGAGGGAGAGGGGTACACGAGCCTCGCTCGCTATCTAAGGCTACCACCACGTTTGTCGGTGACGATCGTTTGGAAAAGCATTACACGATAACGAACCCTTCGTTAGTGGTTATATTTATGTGTCCACAGAACGCCTTCATCTCCGCTGAGATAATGGGAGGGCGGAGGGGGAGATAGCAGGAGGTCGATTGAGACGGAAGATTGCCGCCGTGAGCTCAGATTAAAAAGAAAGCGGGCGGAAAGACTGAGAAATCCGTAGAAAGAATGCCTACTCGTGGGTCGTAATTGAATTGACATCTTCGAACAGGTATGTTGAAGATTACACAGTACTAGAAAGAATGAGCGGGAGTGAAGAGTCAATGATCAAGAGGTCTGTTGAATAAACTGGCGTGTGAACCAATATTATCAGAAATTACTTTCTTATAAATTAATGCCGAATTACAAATTAAAATCTCATAAGTAAATTTCCTTGGACAAGAGCTTCTAAAATATGGCTAAATAGCCATAGTTAGTAGGTATCGTACTGGTAGGTAGGTAGTAGGTAGGTAGGTAGTAGGTAGGTAGGTAGTAGGTAGGTACTGGTTTTTACCGCCTCCTGTTTGCCTGACGCTTATCGAATGATAATGGATACCAATTTAAAATCTTAGAGAGCCGACGCACTCAAACAATACCGACGGTCGTATACGGCAACTTCATCTTCGAATAAAAACAGTTTCGTCCACGGTCAAAAGGCTGGAACCGGTTATCTTTCGATTCTCAAAATGCCTCTATCCAATCAGCATTAATATTACTTTAAGATCCTTTGAGATAATCGAGTGAACGTTGATACACTGAGGAATGAAACGAAATTTTGCGCAAACGTAGTCTGTACTGCAGACCTGCAGTGATCCTTTTTAAATAAAAACCACGAAAAACACGAAATAGATACTCAAATGAGAAAGAATACGAAGACATAGCAACCTCTAGCTGGCTTAGACTGATAAACCTATTTATAGATAAGGTTCAGCATTTTGCCCTCATGGCTGTTCATTCCTAAATTATTGGTTAAATTGCTATCGGTCCTCCTCGTTATAGAAAGGATATTTATCGCTATACCGGCCTTCTACTTGTGTTACTAAAGTTTATTTCCGATTAGTAAATTTTTCTGCTTCGCTTTTTTATATCCGAAACCACATGAAAGAACATAGAAAGATTGAATAAGATTGATTTTTATAAAAAGATCGAAATTAATAAGTAAACGCGTACAAGATCGAAAATTCTATTCGAATTGTTCAATAGAATATGTTGATACTTATTAATATTAAAATTTTCCTGAAAAGAAAAGGAAATGGCAAAAATTTAATATTAGCTTTTTGTTAGGTAACGACTTAATGAAATTTTTCTTCTCCTGATCGCTTAATAAGAAAGGTTATAAAGAGACCATTAATCATCTGGATAAACTTCATCATGCATCAAACAAATTTTTGCGAGGATAATTTCCTAGGTCGGTCGAGTTTTGCATACCTGACGTACCGAGCCAATTAAATTGATCCCATTTATGATTTTCAATCGGATTTCTAATAACTCGAGTAATATAACAGTACTAAAAACTGCGAAGATATCTGATTCGTTTAGGAATTCATGAACTGGGCATTATTCTCAGTAGATTTTTTCAGTTTATTATTATTAGTACAAGCTACTACAAAAATATCACACGATTTTCAAGCACTCTTAAGTCCACCACCAGTTGCATGATATTAAAATGATACTAAATTTTAAGGCATTACATTTATGATATTCGAAGTAACATTTGAAAAAAATAGCTTTCGAAATATAGATCGTGCCAAAATACCCCTAAATAACACTAAATTATAAATATAAGAGACTAAAAATGTGCTTCGGGGCATTAGCTGTCGATAAATGAAAATAGCATAGCATTTCATCCGTGCTGTAATATTTAATTTCAAGACATTAAGAGAAACAATAGCTCTTATATCTGTCGTCCTTTGAATGAGTATGAATTTATAATAAGTTAACGATTGTTATTACCTCCTTTGAAAGGTTATGCTCAACCCAACCCACACAATTGAGCAGTGGATGATTTATTCCGTTAAACCATAAATGGAAACCAATCATTCTTGAATATTTGATAAAATTAATCGAACATCAAACAGAAGAATTACCTTGGAGAGGTTTTCTGAAATAAATTTGTGTACGTATCTGTCGAGAACCGGTTTTTTCCTTGCTATTTTGATCGAGCCATTTATAAAAAAGTAAATCCCTTCCATAGAATGAAGTAATACATTAATCTCATGGTAAGTATAACCCTTAGAAAGGAAATCGAATCTTTCTTTTGAAACCTGAATGGTGTGTTCTCAGTCGAGTTTGTTTGTTTCGGAAAGCTTTCTAAAGATCTGAAGCAAATAGCTTTCTTGACTCGGTATTGCACATTCTTTTAGCTTGTTTTAAGAATATTTCACTTTAATCTGCCTTAGCAGAAACAGAGACTCTGAAACAACACTTAGAGAATCTTCAAATTCTGAGCCTGAAGCTACATTTTAGGATATTTTGTGGAATTTTCTTTGTTGAATGATTTTAAATTAATAAACGCATGAAATCCAACATATTAAACAACAACAAAAGTAGATTTTGAAAATTCTCTTTCCACTTTAAAGATACGACTCGATCGTTTTAATGAAACAATAATACACTGCAGTATGCCTGGATGTTTTCCTGATAGAATTCACAGAGATAAAATGAAGAGATAAAATTCTTCTGTGAATTGGGAGAAACTGGTAAATATAAAAAATAACTTTTATTAATAATATTTGGGCTCAAAATAAAGGAATTTAAGATGTCGCTAAACATTGGAATTTATCCACACCAGCATTGTTAGATTTTATATTACTAAGTATATATTATATAAATGCAAAATTCGATCAATGATAATTTTCATTTATAGCCACAGATTCATTCTTTTATCTTTTATTTCGTATAAAAGTTAGCATTGCAGTTTCATTTTCATATAATGATTATATTTAAATGGCCAATTGACTCAATCTATACGATAAACACATTTATATTTCCAGATATAATATTCATTTGCGTAGAAGATATAAATTTAATAAAAACTTATAAGACTTAGGACAACGAAAACTGTAATATATGCCCTTGTAAACAGATTGACAAATTAATGAATAAAATTTTCAATTGGTTAAACGAACGAATAATTATTAACAGCAACTAGTTTAATCGAAATGAAGCTTGTGATCCCCTGGTATTACTTTATAATTTGTTGAGCGATTTAGTGGCATCGAAAATGTTCAATGAAATCTACGCACATTATCTGACTTTTATACATTTCAGTTAATAACCTCCAAATCCTCAAATCAATATGGACCTTTACATTTATTACTGCTGAAATTATAACAGTAGTAAGTTATAGAATTTTCACAACGCACGCACATGGTATAGACTTAAAGTTCCTTGAGATAATGGGACATAAAATCGCTCTCAAGTTGTGCAGAATCTTATCAGTGGCACTAATGATGCACGATATATCTCTTTCATCACTGGCAAAATTTAAATGCTTATGATTGAATGGAACAATAGATTATTCTACGTCATTATTTGAAGACGTAATCATTGTTTCAGAGATCAGTTTTATGTCAAAAAATAAAGAAAGAAGATTTGCCTTCTAGATAAGAAGGTGAATATATATTTATAGCAATCAATGTCAGAATGAAAACCTAAGATCAAAATAATATTCTTTTACGCCAAGTTCCATTCTAGGACAGTAATATTGTAATGTTGCGATGCAAAGATCAGGTACGTATCAACATAAATTACTCCTTAAGATCTTACCATCAGATATTAGAGAACAAAGAAAAAAGAACGCGTATCAAAGGCCCATACATTGGAAGCGAGTGGTGCAATAAATTTCTCCAGAGGTAGAAGAGAGAAAAAAGAGAGACGGAATGAAAGAAAAAATAACCTCCTTATCTGAGAGAGGCGAAAGAAACATCAAGAGGCAATAATTAAGAGGTCTTTATCAAACCTTACGCCTCCTCCATCCATCCACCCGTATCAATGAGTATTCAAATCATCTGACCATTTTTTATTCCTCTGCACGTGAGGACGTCTTCATCATCTTCAAACATGCCAATGACTTGGAGGAGAGGAAAGAGATTCGAACGATGGAATTAAAATGGGATCGGACGATTGCTTAGAAATGTGAGGTGATACGGAAGTCCGTGGGTCGTGTCGAAATGGGAAACGCTTTGGATGAGGGAATAAGTAGATAAAATTAGGAAAGGAGGTTGTATTAGAATGGAGGAAAGGTGAAAGAAGGTCAGCGCGTGGGCGAAGAGGTAGAATTAGACTCGGAATGAGTGGGAAGTAGCCGATGAAAAGAAGGGAGCAGAAGCGTGAGGGAATCGTCGATTCCCAGCTCACCCGTGAAGTTTTCGGAAGATTCGCCGTAGGTAGATAAAAAAGTTATCCATCCAGACGCCTCCGTGGTGAAGAAGTTATGCTTTGCTCTCTGCGCCAAGATAGATAATCTGAATGAATCGTTTTTTACTTGACGGTAAACGTAGGGAATGAGTGAAACGGAAAGATCAGAGATATATCCTTTGAAGTACACCCTGACTTCATGTTTTATGCATAAGAATCATGAGACAGGCTCTCTGCTCTTTAGCTTTTTTACCGCGGTAAATTTTTTGTCCAGAGGAAAAATTAAAATTATCGTAAATAAAAATCGATAATATTGAAGGGTTCATCTTCGAAGAAAATTTCGTATAATTATAATTTAAGTATACTTCTCGATTTTCGTTGCCATGATTTCCTCTAACAAATTCCAAATTTATTCTTCTTTTAATTAGCGTGTTTTTGAAGCTTCTATTAGGTTCGGATACCTATATAAGTTTCTGAATATCATAAAGCATCTAACAGGGAATTCAACCGATGTCCTTTATAAAATAATACGAGATCGATACAGTGTTTAACCTTCCGTGAACTACAAAGAATAAATCTTATGTCCTGAACCACATGGGGTCTCTCGGACCCCATACAATATCTTGTTGTGGTAGTAATCATTTATTTATTTTATTTACTCGTATCTATTGTTTTTGTATCTAATTATAGATAATAATTCAAGAAAATCGTAAAATACAATCAAATTTTTAATGCTTTATGACAAGGAAACAAAAAATAGTCATCTTTTTACAGAGATTTTTTTTCTTTACTTGGGTCAATTGGACCGCACCTGGTTCACGAAGGCTTAAGAGTACTTAAGAAAATCCTTTAAAATACTGGGATTTTAAAGACAGCTAATATGTTGAGATAAACTAATTGAACCGACTAATTTCTTTATCAGCTCCTTCTAAACCAATAATCCAGCTAAATTCATGGTGAGAGATTTCAAGTTTAACAGGAGAAAATGTGGGCGATGTCTTAGTGTAGATCATATCAGAAAATATGGCAAGGTGGGTTTCATGTTAAGGGATTGGTAGAAGGCTGGTCACGCGTATAGGAATCCCGATTTTTTCAGATGACAACATACGATAATCCCTTTATTATCCTTTCGCTCCTCTTTGTAAGCTTCGGAGTCCGCTCGTAACCATGTACACGTCCACTAGGTAAATCCGGCAAAAAAGGAAAGGCCAAGAACCATGGACGACGAATATGAGGAGAGAAATTGAATCCTCCCAACCTTAGATATTAACCCAATCATTAAATCTTTAGGAAATTTCTCAAATTTTCACACACTATTCCAAAATGCCAGAGTTAGAGCGTTAAAGTCATCCACATTTCTTATAAAATGAATCACTGATAAATTAGAGAATTATTTAAACATTTCATTCTTTGATTTATGATGGAAACGAAAAAAAATATGAGGCATATTCAGCCATCGACAATTCCTCAAATGTTATATATACCGGCTATACCAAACAAAAATAAAGAAGAGTTCTTTATAAAATAAATTTTAATGTACACCGGTAAATAAAAAAATATACGCTACTTGACAAACAAAGCCATGCGTTTCAATATAGCTTATGACATTTTCGAAATTTTGAAGAAATTAGTGAAATAAATTTAGCTTTACGACTTAAAATATTTCACTATGATTTTATGATATTTGACAATTTGGCTATTTGCGAAAAGAGTAATCAGAGAGATCGTCTTAAACGAAATTTTTTACAACAAAACATCATTTGGATAATAAAAGAATATTACATTTCAATGGGTGAAATCTGTAAACCTGTAAAGACCGGATTTGTTGATAACACAACTAATAGCTTACTTTCAGGTAGCTCAAGCGACTTTCTATGGAGGATACGCCCATCGCATTGACGGTACCTCCACTGGATCTTGCGCAAGGCGAAGACTCCTTGACTCCGGTCTTTCCCCACCCATCCTACTCCTTCCTTTAACAAGCTCTTTTCCCTGGCACCCAGCATCTGTAGAAATGAGAAATGATGTTTACGCTGGGATTCGCGCTGTGGTGTTATGGGATGCAGGGGAAAATGAGGCAAAAGGAAAGGTGGCGAGAGGGAAATATATTCTCGAGTGGTCCTGGTATGGATTACGAAAATCTGCTAGACGACGACAACGCTGTGGAAAGTATTTTGGGGCGATGTCCCACTGTTCTAATATTTACCAATTTATGCTACTTTTGAGTCCAAAATAACAAACCGAAACGTAAATAACATTATTTCAGTGTGAGTTTTGTACCTATATACAATAAACACGGTGAGAAATTATCAACTAGTACCTAGTTAAACTAAAAATTGATATGTTCAAGCGTTGCTTTTGCTCACAGCGTTGCTGTGAGTTTTGTACCTATATACAATAAACACGGTGAGAAATTATCAACTAGTACCTAGTTAAACTAAAAATTGATATGTTCAAGCGTTGCTTTTTGGAATGTTTATGCATACATCTTAAAGAAAAAAAGCTTCATTCCTCAAGAGATTTTATTTCATATTAGTTAAGAAGATAATAATCTCTTGTGGAAGAAACAAAGTACTTAGATGAAGTAGAAACGAAGAAGCAAAGTACATACTTAGAAAGTACGAAGATTGGTAGTTTAAGATTAACGATACATTTACTCAAGATCAAGTGTATTTTTTTAAACAGAGAAGTTTTATTCTCTGTTGAAATCAGTCGGTGAAATTTTGCTCTGAGAAAGACATAAAAAAGAAAGAAGAATCTTGTCATGGACTCCGTTACTATGTAAAGCTAAGAAAAACATGTACAATCCAGTCGGCGGAAACTAAACACCAAAAGTTTATGGTTCTTATCTCAGTTTTCTATCTTCGAAGTTCCTTGAAAATGCGTTTAGGGTGCTTTCATTTCTTACTTCGCCGGAATTAAAATTGAGAATGAAACTTGGCATCCGTCTCTCAAAATATAATGATGAATGAGTAGGAAACAAAGGAACTTTCACTATCCATTTCATTAGCCAATGGTGTCTTTGAAGTGACTTTTGATTATATCATTCCGTAAGCTTAAATAATAACCCAAGAATGTGTATGAAATAGACAATTCATCGCATCCATATTGTTTCTCCATATTCTCATGCTAAAAATCACGAATACGAATACTCAAATTATCGGGCTGGTAATGAGCACCTATCATTGGAATATTTCAAAGATGTGTCACGAATAATATTAAAATATAATATAAGATTTGTTTCGGCTCTAATGTCTAAAAAAATGGGAATGATGTGATAATATCTCATTGGAAATCGAGTAAACAATGTATAATCAATGTCAATAACCTCTTAATAAACAAATACAACATCACTTACTCTGACTGCATTTCATAAATTGAAATCAGCTACTTCGAAGTAATCTTACAATTAAAAAAAAGCGTTCTAATGTTTGGCAACGTTTGATAATAATTTTAATATTCCTTTTCAAGTATTTCTAACTATGATTCTTAACGTTTATAAGGATACTTGAAAAAATACGTAAATTCAGGAAGAACCCCTGAGCATAGAATGAGGAGCTTTAAAGAAATGATTTTGGAGATTTCCATTTGCGTAAGTGACAAATTTTCAAGAATAAAAGGTCGGGGTAGGTAAAATAAGTTTTGGAATATGAGGGGAGAAAAGATGAATGACCCCGAGGAAGAGACAGGCAGTCAGGGATGGCAGCGAGATAACAAGCATCAAGTTATTAGAGTGACGTACCTAGCGAAGAGGGAAGGGAAGTGGAGGAGAGATCTCATTGCGAAGTAAAGGCCCTCTCTCCGGGTTATTCTTCCGCAGCTTTCCTTCGAAGTATCCTAACAGGTTAAATAGAAAAAAGAGGCCATCACCAAACTGGTGACATCCGGAAGGTAGAATGTTCTTCCGCTATCGCATCAAACTTGGCGAACTGATCGGAAACGATAGTGACAAATGTTTTTCTTTCGCCTTCGCGAACACCGAAAACTTTTTATCTTGTTCTTACTCTCACAAATGATTAATTGAACGTCACTTGAATCAGTCGATGGAATCTATAACAGAGTGTTTGCTACAGCAACAAAACTGGCAAAAACTTCAGCTTTCATCGAGAAGATAATAACTTTCTATTGGTCGAAAGCTTTAACTTTGCAGAAACGGAAAACTCTCTAATGTATTTTCTATCAATCCAAATATATATAATTTCCCGAGGTCATTAGGTAAACTAACCTCCATCGACCAAAAATACTTCTCGACACAAAGCTAGATAATTTTACGGAAAATGTTGAGCAACCATTAAAAAATTAACTAAGTACCAATACTTACCAGGAAACACGACATGTGATACGAAAAAGAATACTTCTCTCGTGACTTAATGATTTATCTCGGCCTTATTTATTCATTACCTCAGTGATACTAAATATTCTTGCACCTTCTCCTGCAGATATTAACCAATGGCAGGTTAGCCTCGTGAATTTGGATAGAATAGATAATCATTCGTGAATAAGCGAGGCTCGAGCTAAAAAAAGGGCAAACAGCCGAAGATCCCAGACAGGTGAATTTCAGTTTTAGATATGGTGACGGAGTGCTATATGTAGAAACGATGTACACATTAGGATGACCCTAGTTTTCCCATTTATTTTAATACACTCCATTCATGCAGTTTGTTACGTTGCTACGCGCCATCACACACCATCTAAATCAGCAATTCCATTTCTCTTCTTTCCATGTACATTCCATTCTCCATGCTCCCTCGAACAATTCAAAGCACTTTTTTCTGAAACGACTTGCCTCATCCAGACATGCTGGGAATCAAAAAAGGAGAAAATCGCATGGTGTCGGACGAAAGGATAATTTTGCAAATTTTAGCGTAAGTGATGGCCTGAAGACATTAGGCCACCGATTGGTCGGCGCCTTTTCCTCATCTGCCCTCGATCTGAGTAACCCATCTCCACTCCCTACTTAGAAATAGTGGTTGAAGAGGTGGGATCAAATAGAGGAAAGAGGAAGAGGTGGAGAAAGCGAGGAAAAAGATTACTCGCCGCCGTAATGGCACCAGTCCTCTATTTCCCAACGGCCATCTCTGCGCCAATGCTCTTTCCTCTTTCTATACCTTTTTTCATCCAAAACACTACTCCCCTACACCGCTCTCTTTATACCATAATACTGCCGCGTCTAGAACGTCAGCTCCATACTCAATATCCACGGTTTTTCCAGTTTTGTTTTTTTGCTTTTCCACAAATTCTGAATCTATTTTATCATATCCTCTTTATCTTACTCTTTCCTTATTAATTCCTTATCTCCTTTTTATTCCTTGTCTATTACTCCCTTCCTTAATTTGTGCATTAATGAATCTATCTGAATCAGATGATGACTAGTAAATGAAATTTTACTAACGACAGCAATAGTCTATAAATCAAAATTTTATGAAGAGAAACGTTGTGTGACGGTGATCGTAGCAGTTTTTCTCTACCTGTAAAGACCGGAGACTTTAATTGACTTGCTTCAATGCTATCTAACGACGTTTCTCGATCCTAATAAACCCTAATACTTAAACGTTGTCGTCATAAAGCACCAGCTTCACCTCGCCTGAGCTCTTTAAACACTGTTGATTGTATTGGTTTCCGGTTTTACACTAGGCTAAATTACTCCTTTAGCTATCGTTACTAAGTTTTCAGTTTATCATCCATTATCACTTTACTCTATTTTGCAATCCTTTCTTCCCCCTCAGTAAGATTCAATAATTATTAATTATCGTACAATACCGTGTAATACAATATAGTGCAATACCTTCGCTATTTCTTTCCACTTTATCAACACCCCGATATCGGGGTGTTGATAAAGTGGAAAGGAAAGGATCTATCAAATGAAATGTCAAAGAAATTTTATTTTTTGGTCTTAACCAAGTCGATATGTAATTTGAATTGCTTGAGAATAATTCTATACGGGGTTCCCGGATAGCCAAGTGGGCAACGCGTTCGATTTGGTCCGGTGAAAGCGGTCCCGGGTTCGATTCCCAGTGGGGGCCTACGTGCGAAATGACCTAAGCTGCCGAAGCACTTTTTACAATACCAATACCGAATAACTTTATTTTCTGTATTAATGTATTTAACCAGGTTAAAAGTCACAAGAATCTTTGATACTAATGATGATACTTCGATGATGCTTAAGATAAATTTATTATGACCTAAGTTTCAAAGCACCGTGAGACAAAGAAGAAATACCGATAACCGATACTTAACATAGTCATTATTGACTTATTACGTATATTATTTCTAATGTTCTTTTATAACACGAATGAATCGAATGAATGATTATGCCATTGCTGCACATTTCACTTCCATCAAAATGAGTTTCTGTGTTTATTTAGACCTATTTTCTTTAAATGTTGAAAAATGTTTAAACTTTTTACCAGAAAAATATAACAATTTAAAGTGATCATATTACCTGCTCTTGTTCGCGCAAAGATTGGAGGAGGACCTCCGAAAGAATAAATACAGAAATAATAAAGCAAATTGAACGAAATACATATAGAAGAATGTTACGAATATACTCAGGTTTTAGAGAAATGAAGATGATTAAAAAATGAGTAGAATATATTAATTCGTACAATGGATAAAGATTGTACAAGGGAAGGATAGCCCCCCCCCCCCCCCCCCAAAGACCTAAGAGAGTAGCGCGACATCTTCGGTGTATGCGGTGCTGGGTTCCTTTTGGAGGCCATGCTATTGACGTAGCATCGTGAAAAAATTGGGAAGCTGCCTTAATTAATTGGTAGCGCATCCAAACTGTCAAGAAAATCTAAATTGATGCAACTTGAGAGACGATGCGCTGACCACGTATCATCCGCAATGATTACCGCCTGGATAGGCCATATCCGACGTAGGAATGCCGTGGAATGATCTTTGTCGTTTTATTTTTTGTATTATTATAATTATTATACTTATTTCTTTTTATAAAAGGGATGGGGGTAGAAAATTCCGTAATCTTGTCCGTTGCGTTTTATGTAAAATTCTACAGAAGGTAAACACACAAAGAGAACTTAACGATACGATTGTATCCGATAGCAAAAATCAGAAGTTTTATATCCAGAATATAGAATGATTCCTGTAGGTATAAATGAGAGACGATATCTTGCCATTATAACGAATGATGAGAGATAATAAGATACGAGCCATTCAGAAAAGGGCCGATGTGAAGAAAAACCAGTCGCAGAGGAAGGGAGTGGCGGACATAATACAGTAGATAAAAGATAACTCATGGAGATACTTTCAGAAAATGAGCGGTGATAGAAGAAGAAAAAGACCATAGGAAGAAATGAGAGGAGCGGTCCGTAAAAAATGAGATGGTAGGGTGTGAAAATCCGAGGAATGAGGATGAGCGGAGGATCTTAAATATGTGGTTGTCTCGTTTAGAGTGTGAACTGGTGGTTAGGAAGGTGTTGCTCCATAGGCCATGGGCAAGGAGAGCAGGGGGCGTGGCAGTTGAGGCACGATAGGGCGGAAGGGGAAATAGGGCGAAAGAAGGAGATTAGGATGGGGTTAGGGGGCGGATAATGTGGAAAAAGAAAACGAGGGGGCGTGCGAAAGAGGAAATGAGCCGATGATGGGCGTATATTGAAACAAAAACGAGAGAGTAAAAACGACGAGCACGGTGCCCTCGTTCGCCTACTCCGATTTTTTTTTAAAGAACAAGGTGTTCCATCCCATACAACTTATGCCTCGTCATTTAGTGACGCAGCATTTCCCTGAGAAATATTTTAATGTAATTTGTCGGAAAACGGTGGGTGGATCAATAAGTTCTCACTTCTTGGAAATATTTACGCTGTATTGATTCATTGGCTCTTTTTTGCTAGTAGCTAATAGATACTCAGAGCACGAGTTGTTTCAATGGTAGCTGTGTTTGTTTCTGTATACTTCGTAATTGAATATCGATAAGTATTATTCAAAGTCGAATATTTCACTTCCTTACTGAAATTAACCGATTTTTATTATAAATATGTAACAAAAATTCTTCTGGCTTCAAACGTTGTCAACTACTTTACCAAAAATAAGTCTTCATGTTTTATACAAACTGATTTCCTCATGAATCAAGTTTAAACAAATAACATTTCCAATCAGTGTTTTAATTTAAATAATTAATTAATTAATGTCTCTATTTATTTATTAACGGACAGCCTGGTTTCGATCTGGATCGAACCTAGATCAAGTAATCTAAATTAGAAACGGTGCTAAATGACCCTAGCCGTCGACGCACCACAAATAAAAACACATATAATGAAGCTCCGATTTTTTTCTGTCTCTATCTACAACCGCATAACCTTCAATAACTTCTTACGTCTACTTAGCTGAGGTGATCAATCAATTAATCATGCAATCCCAATAATACAATTATAATATCAACATTAAAATAAAATCTACGGAGGTGGCCGTGATATTGTTGACATTCATGATATTTACTTTTTCCACAGTAATATTGCTGTGGAAAAATTAAATATCAGTGTAATATAATATCAACATTGTTACAATGATATGCGTTAATTATATCGCGCGAACACCCAGGACTTTCTTTGTGAATGCTCAACCTCAAGATTATTTCTTATAAATTAGAGGTTTAAAAACACTCCGTAAGCCGTCTTTCGGCAAGCGGAACTCGCGCTCAGAGACAAACGGGAAGCTCCGGATTACCGATTTCTGGGAAGCCCAATGATCATAATGATCATTTCGGAGACAAAGCCTCCATCCTCGGGGGATCTCCACAAAGGAAGTTGAATTCATAAACAGCCGTGTTCCAACCTTCTTTTTCTTATTTCTTATACTTTGCTGAAAATCTTAATATATGACTTGCATTGATAACTCAGAAATTCTCAAAGCAATAATTAATACTGGTATTTACATTTACATTATTTTATTGATGAATATTTCGAAAACTACTAGGTGCAAAATGACCTCAGCTGTCGAGGCACCTCACAAAACAACTACTACTTCGAAAACTACTGCTTGATGAAAGTACTTAAACAATGTAAGGTGGACTGAATCCCTTCAGTCAACCCCTTGGGGCGTGCCTGAATCGTTATATGTGTACTGAAACCATACATTACTAAATAATATGCAGTCTACAGATCTATGTAGATAGAGAATGATCACGGAATTCGCATTGCTCACACGAAAACATATGTTTTAACCTGAGAAAATAACAGAAATAATGTAAAGCTAGATCAGATAATTCGTTAGGACCCATTCTTAGTTGCTAAGTTCCTACGCGTGATGATTGTTTCGCGAACAGAGAAAAATATTATCATATGTTCATAAACATTGCCATTCCACATATTTGAGCTTCCGTCTTAAACATGAACATATGAAGACCAGAATAGATGCACTCGAAATTATTCTTACTAAACGGAAAATTCTCGTAGATAACAGTATTCTTATCTCCTCCTCTCTCCCGAAGAAATTTCTTTTTCTGCCCGGACGTTCCATTCACATTCCCAACTCGCCTTCCTCTCACAACCTCAGGACCGGTGCCTCAGATGTCCTCTCAAACAAACCGGCATTTGCACGTTTCAACAACAACTACAAGTAAGTAGTACAAGAAGGTAGTGCGGCTTCAATAACGAGAGAGAGAGAGAGCATCTCTTCCAAAAGATGATCTTACGCCTCCTTCCCTATGTACAGTATACATATTTCTCCTTCTCGCACCACTTCTCTCCACTCCGCCGAAAAGCACGCCCAATCACCGAAACAAGCCCCTAGTAATTACGTCGGTTGTGAGGTTCTAAGAGGAGGGCAAGAAGCCTTGTTATGTCCCGACGTTTAATCCTACATTGTAATTACGTATGGCTTTCTTTCCTCTTCCTTCTTCATCTCCTCGTCGTCGTATTGGGTATGAGCAAAATGAACAAAGGAGAAAGGGGAAGAAAGAAAACAATGGCCTGGTAGAGAAGACTCCCCAGATATTAGGTACTGTATCTAAGGTACAAATTCCCCCCTCAGGAAACTGTGCGTCCTGGGCTTAAACTTATACTACCATAAAAATGGTACAGAATAATGACATGAACAATGTATTTACAAACGAGTAAAAGATGGATTTACAATGATATAATGTTTCAACCACTCGAATCTTTGCCGTGCGCGCATAGACGTAACTTCCGTTCTATTAAATATTTGTTGGATATTTTAATAAACATGAAGTATTTAAACTTACACAGAAGGAAAATTCAGTTTTGTCACAGAAATATTTCAGCAGAGAGATTTTTCTTACGCAATTATAATGTAAAATAGCAGATGACTACTCCAGTAGATGCATTTTCCGAAAGCTCTCTTATTTATTTTGCAAGATATTTAACTTTGGAATTTTTGAGAGAAAAGTTAATTATATTGATAAAAAGAACACATAGTGAAGCAGAATTTGATATCAAAAGCTTCTGTTATTTAAACGAGAGAAGCAAAAACACGGGTAGAAAAAAGATCGCTACGAATTTCCAATTTTCATTTAAATGTAATATTTTCAATTTTAAATGTTATCATGACCTCTCGCGATGTATATCCCAAAATAAAACCAAAAATTTTGATTGTATCTCAACCATTTATTTAAAAAATGATTTTTTAACCTAATTATTAAAATTTGAGAATTTCGAAAAGTTTGATTGAAGCCGTAATATGTTATATGTTATATGTATATATGTAGTGTTACCAAATTTTCAGAAAATAAGAAAAATATTTCCATAATTTAATTTTTTAAAGCTTTTTGATGATTATTTTCTAAAATGACTCATAGTTAATAACTATTCGAAGGATAAACACCATAACAGCAATACCAACATTAAAAATTAAAAGGAATCAAAATTGCGAAAAATAGCGACATGTGTGAAAAATAGCGACATAAAAATTAAATTTTCAAAACTTGTTTTGGATGGCTTTTATAAGATTCTAAAAAATTCAAGGTTTACTGTTTAGTTTTGTTTAAACTGTCAAAACATTTTCTAATCCTTTTTAATAGCGGCTAAATGTTTTGCTATACTTCACTCAAGGATGCCACTTTTCCCAAGAAATCTTTGTGAATAAATACAACGCTGGAAGTGGTTGTAATAACTTTTAAAGCATTTCTGAGACTCATTCTTTGGAATTGCCTCGAGAGTAGTCTTCCCGATGTCAAATATCGTATTTTAAAGCTTTACTTTCATTGGTAATTTCATTTTTGAAAATAGCCAGAAGTCGCACGGAGATAAATCAGAGAAGGTCGGTGGGTGATCAAGTACCACAACCTTTTCTTGGCCAAAACTCACGAATAATCTTGCATTTGCGGGGCAGTATATCATCGTGCAATAAAGATCTTGACCCTTGTTCCCGATATACAGGTCAAAACTAGAACAATTATGGCCCATAAACAACTCGTATCGCCTTGCGCTACACTTTTTTTCGCGAGTGAGTGAAGCTCGCGAGCATTCGTTTCTTCCGCTGGGTCCAATACACTCACCAAGGTCAAATGACACTCTCTAACCTTTTGATCGCATTTACATACGATGGGCTTTTAAAAAGCCGAGAATTTTAGATGCATTACCACAGGGTTTTCGAATATATGTGCTTCAGTTTAAGTTACCTATTTCTTTCTTCTGCACACCTTATTTGCTACTCTTCTTAATCTTTTATATTCTTTTCTATTGCTTCTTTTATCCCTCGAGCTTGGTTTTCGTTCCTGATCGCATCATTAAATTACTCTTCAAACCAATCACTATTCCTCTCCCTCCTTCGTTCACCAATTTCCTCTTCTGCCGCTTCCTTAATAATTGTTTCTAATTCATTCTATATGTCATTAATATTTCTATTTTTATTTTCTAGGTAACCGACCAGTTTTCTCTCAATGCTCATTTGGTACTAGTCAGATTTATCTTTGAGATTCAGTTTTTCGATGTTCCAGTTTTTCCTGGTTGATTTTGGTGTCTCTTTAGTTTTTGACAATCTTTGTACTATTGTACTATGAAAGCCCTTACTAAATAGTGGTCACTGTCACAGTCAGGTCCTCTGTAGGCCCTAACATCAATAATTGATGAGGAATGCCTTCTCTTAGTCAGCACATGATCTATTTGATTAACAGCGTTTGTAACAGGGACTTTCCAGGTGCCTAAGTGTATTCGTTTGTGGGGAAAACATGTGCTTTTTATGATAAGGTTGCTTCTGGCCGCAAAATGCAACAGCAAGTTACCATTTTCACTACTCTTCTCATGTATCGAGTGTCTTCCAGCTACTCCTTTCATCTCGTCTTCCCTCCCAGTTTTTGCATTTAGTCATCTAGAATTGTGACCATATCGTAATTCCTACATAGATTAAACACATTTCCCAACTCCTCATGAAACTCTTCCGTCTCCAATTCAGTTTTGTCCTCCGTAGGTGTATGAACTGTGATGAAAGTCATGTTTCTAAACTTTCCTTTTATTCTTATTGTGCAAATTCTCTCATTTTTTGGTTCGAATAATAATAGGCTTCTTCTTGTCTTACTAGAAATCATGAATCCTTTACCAAATCTTCAAGTCCTATACTCCGGCCCACTGTATAACAAGGTGTATTCCTTCTTATCTATTCTTCCTTGTCCTTGCCATCTTATCTCTTGTAAGGCCATTACATCAATTCTATATATCTATAAGGAAAAGGAACACGGCAGTTGCAAGACATCAGAGTTAGATAAATGTTCCAAATAGCCGTTGTTTGCGAGCAAACTAACCGTTGAAGAATTCCCACCAGCGGTGGTTGTGGTTTCTCCGTAGTCGCACTTAGCAAGTGTTGTTCTCGATACGTATTTCGACAACTAAGTTGCCATCTTCGGGAGAGAAGAATAAATCAGTTATTCTTCTCTCTGCCACTTCTTTCATCCTTCCTGGCTTCAACATTATTCTAACGTTCCAAGTCGTATTCCGTAATTCGTGTTTCCTTGATACTCGCAAAGGTCTTAAGCCATCATCTCCACCTGTCCGAGGCTAATTTTCGTTTTCAAAAACTAAGGAATTTTTACAGTGTAGGGTTGTTAGCCCTACCACCAACCCCCAACTTGGAGGGATAGGAATTTTGCTCAAGGTTTTCCTTCTTCTAGCCTTTGGTGATCCAACACATGGCAGCAGTGCTAGTTTTGGTCCACCCGGGGTATTTTATTTCCCCGGGTCCCACCATATCTGGTGAGCACTCTCCGATCCGCCACCTGGGGAGGCGCCCGATGGGAGACTAGTACTCCACACGGGCTTCCTCTTTCTGCCTAAATCGAATCTTCCGCCTTTATCTGTACCTTGTCAATATTGCGCTTTAGACCTATCTCCTGCGGATCCCATAAGCATTCCTCTTATGCTACGGTTGTCCTGACAAAAGATTTGTACACAGCCACTTTCACCTTCTTATTTGATTTCCTAAGTATACGTATTATTTGGTTTTAGGTTTTATTAGCTTTTTAAAATCATACGTTCCTTATGTCTATTCCATTTTAAGTCCCTACTGAGCGATACCTGTAAGTATATAGCCGAAAGTTCGCTAGGTAAAACTTTCCCTACGCTTTCCCTAATCTTTCCTGTGGTCTTAATCTTTAAGGATCATTCTACTGGAAATATGATTGTGGACATTCCGATAAACCACCAGAAAAGAAGAGCAACGAGTATTAGGTTTAACATTGTTCGATTGTGAAGGTAAGCGTTGGATATTCAAGATATATCAAGATCGTCTTTCTAATAAGCATCTTTGTGTCCTCAGTTTCCCTAAAATATCTATGTTAAGTTCCCCTTAATTTTATCAAAGTACCATAATACCATAAAGCAGATGAGGCACTAAGCAAATGAAATGAAGATGTTAACATTTACTGAAGTGCATCAACTGATAAGAGCTTAAAGTTTTGAAGAATTTAACGAAACTGCAGGGACATTCGTGATTAATTATTAAACGTAAATATATTCCCTATCAATTATTTGAACAATTGGGTTATTGACAAGAACCATTCCTTTAATCATGGAATTTTTGTATAATTATCTTTGCCTTATCTCTAATATTGGTTAAAGTATGGTATTTTTTAATCTCGCTTAGTCGAACCAATTTATTGCTGTTAGTGGCTGCTCGGATACCTTTGTTATAGAAGGTTTCGTGTTTTGTTAGGTTGGTTTTGGTGGTGTTGAAGGTGACTGGGCATGCATAAAGAAGTATTGGAGTGATTATTGTGTAGTAATCGTAATTTTGTGTCTGGTGAGAGGTTATTTCTTTGGTGTAGTAAGGGTTTTAATAAGTTGAGTCTGTGATTATCTTTGGCAAGTGTTGTACGGATATGTTTGTTCCAGGATAGTTTTGACGTTAGAGTTACTCCAAGGAAGGTGTGTGAGTCGGTTTTTGGTATGGTGTGTTTGTTTAAGGTAATTGGTAGCGTGTGATTTTTTGATTTGAAGATGTTGAAGTGCATGTGTTGGCTTTTGCTGGCATTGACATTGATTTTCCAATTGTTGCACCATCTACTGTATTTATTAAGATGGATGTTTAGCCTATTTGATGCAGTCTCTGGTTGATTGCTAGTGGAGACAAAGGCGGTATCATCAGCAAAGAGTAGGTTTTTTACCTTTGCTGTTCTTGGAATGCCATTAACATAACAATTAAACAGTATTGGACTATGTGTGGAGCCTTGTGGGAGACCAGCGGAAAGGGTGTGTGTATTGGAATATGTATTGCCAATTTTTATTTTGATCTGTCTATTTTGTAGGAATTGTTTAATGATTTTTGTAATGTAGGTTGGGAATTGAAGTGTTTTAAGTTTGTGGATTAGGCCAGAATGCCAAATCTTGTCGAATGCTTTCTCTACATCGAGAAAAATTGCTTCTGTTGTGTGTTTTCCAAAATTAATGCCTTGTGTAATGGTGTTAGTAAGGTTGAGAAGTTGGTGTGTTGTTGCATGTTTGTCGACGAACCCCATTTGTTCAGGTATAATTATGTTATGTGTTCTTAGAATCGTATCGTATTTTTTGCATTCCAGCAGAGTGTGTTGGATACTGATTGGACAGTCGAATTCGTTGCAGTAGGGTTGTATATTGTCTTCTGTAGAAAGGTATGAGTGGGTCATAGTCCTTAAATGTGATTTTCGTGCGGAAGAGTAGATGGTATGTACATCCATAGTCTAACCGATATCTTACTAATGTCCATTATAGAGGGAGCTATTATCCGCCCCAACTGGACTTGCTTGAAAATCTTAAAATATTTCAAATGTTGCAACATTTATTTTTTAATTCGGTTACGTGCTCACGCCAATTGAGGTGGCAATCAAGTAGCCAAGAAGCAGATTGAGGTTGCGTATGTTAAGTTCCTACCCCCAAGACGGAGAATCGGGGGGATTGAATTTAGATTTTAGATTCAGATTTTTACCCTGCAAACCGCCATTGGGGTATGGCAGGGGGTGTATTGACACCTTACCTAATCTACCCTATTATATTCTCTGATGTTATTCAGAAAGAACGACCAAAAGTAACGCTTGGTCGTCGCATCTCAAAGGTCGCGCTCGCTGTTTCCCGGAATGACAATACCCTTTACTTCACCTAAAACTTCTGCACCGATGAATTTTTCGAAATGCTTTCGTAGGTAAATAGATCTTCTCTCCAGCAGTGAGATTCACCCGAGTGATGTTATCATAGCCGTAACGCTACTGTCGAAACTGAAATCTCCACTGACAAAACGGGTTGCTCCAAATCGAACCATCTCTAAATCTGAGACTAAACCTACTTCGTGTGGATTCCAGACCGAGCAATAGTATTCAAGACTTGTTCGAATGAGGGGAAAGTACGCAATCTCTTTAACTCTAGATGGGCATCCTCTCAGGGTTCTACTTATTAATCTTTGCATTCTATTCGCCTTTCCTATAGAATCTGGAATATGTTCCTTAAACGATAAACTGCTGCTGAGTGTAACTCCTAGGTATTTATTTTGACGCACGACCTCCAAAGGATATCCTGGAATTTGGTATTGTTCGCTAATAACGTTGGTGGGACGAGTGAAAGTCGTAGCAACGCACTTCTTCGCATGTTAATACACCCACCAACTTGATATTACGCTTAGGCCGCTCTGAAGGGTACTGCTATCATCTTCTGATACAATCTCTCTATATATGAGTATCATCAGCAAATAATCCAAATTTGCTCTTTACATTATTCACTAGGTCGTTAATGTAAATGAGGAACATAATCGGTCTTAAAACGCTTCCCTGCAGAACGTACTTCTACATATTAAATTCCGTCCAACGCAGCCCGCTGAGATCTGCTTTCGAGAAAAGATTTTATCTAACTGACTACGTTTTTGTCGATTTTGTGTGGTTAAGCATTTTGCGATGCCATTTATTTCCACTAAAAACAAAGTGACGCTAAGTACCGAGCCTTGGGGGACTCCGTTTTCCTATTCGTAAGATTTCAATAAACATTTCTCAATTTTAATTCTAAAAAAATCGACTAGTTAAAAAATTTTGAATTTATGATTAAATTTACATTTACAATTAATTTTGATATCTCCTTTACCTTAGTTACCCTTAACCCACGCCCCGTGATTCCTCCCACAACCCCACCCTCTGTTCCTCTCGTTACCCTTCCCCTCCTCTCCCCATCCCCCCACCCCTCATCTCATTGGCTGATTCTACATTTGGCTTTGTATATATTCAGTGTCATGTTTCCTTTTTGTCACCTGATGATGTAGCCATGCTACGAAACCATGGTCGTATGTAGGTTATTTTTGTGTGGTATAGTAAAAAGTTCACTCTAATGGAGCGTTTTGATATGTTTAATATTAATAATTACCACAAGGTTACCCCTGACTCTGTATCGTTCACCCCAAAACGTTTTTTCGACTAGTTTCTTCGTTACTGTAAGTAGTCTGAGTCATTTTAAAAGTTTCTCTGGCACTTTTATCTAATTTGAAAAGAAAATTCAATATTGGTATATTGCTCTTTTGCTTCTTTTCCAACTAAAGTTCAGTTTTAGTACCTAGATACAGATGACTCCTCCACCTTAGGGAGAGTCATCTATACCGTTCACATCGCTTTAGAAAGCTAGCGGGATAGAATCGGTGAAAGAAATCAGCGTCGATCGTTCCGAAACTACCTAGAAAGGCAAGGGTGAGTGATGGAAAGAGTTACTTCGACACGAAGTTCAGTTGGTCATGCTCCGAATGAGGCGTGAAAAGAACAAAACGAACGAACGCGAAACGTAAGAAAGAGGTAAAATCAAGGATTGATGGCCCGTGCAGTTGGTTGTGAATCACCTTACGGATGAGATCACCAAGGTGTAAGACAAAGAGGAACTTATTGGCCTTTTTTCTTCAGAGTAAAGTAGACCCTTCGTCACAGATACGAGACGATTCTCGCGCTGTTTTGCCGCAAATGGTTGTCCTAATTTCGACGATCGACCGATAGAAACTGGGAAAAGATTGTATTATTTAACGGCTTTTCTTGCCTTACTTAGTAATGAGTTACCGAAATATATGTAGGTATAATTCCCAAGGCCTATTTACTTTCACTTGATTAATTACCAAACCACCCACGTAGAGACGTTTCCGAATAAAAGTTTCCCACAGGAAAGGGAGCAATTTTCTGTTTTCACAAAAAGCTTGTTCGGCAAGCTAAGTGCGTTCCTTTTGTTTCCTGTGAAATAGATAACATAGCAGCTGATTTTCATACCCACTCTTATTGAGATTTGGAAAGGTTAGGGAAATATCAATATGCAAGTCGTCCTCGAATTCTTCATAATTCCAAAAAATAGTTCTTAGAGAACAATGGATTCGCTAAAATATTTAAAGTAGTTTATAAAGCATCTCACTTCTTGCAAAAGCGATAATACTAATCTTTCTAAAACGTTGTAACAATATTTTAGAACAGAGTTAAAGAGATTGTTACAAAGTATTTTTCCTCTTTCTTTGTACCTACCATTGCTCTTTGATCTAAAATATTCCTACCGGTATCAGGGATAGTATGGGAGGAGTTAGGCATTTTTTGTCAAAGCTACAAACTGCAGCGTCCTAGAGTTATTATTAGACTTATATTTTCTCTTTCACAGAAAAATATCCTCAATCAAACACTGCAGGCTTTATCCAGGAAAAATATTCCAATGTGCATCCAATTATTCGGAAAAGTTGACGTTTCATAGGAATCGGAACCTCATGGAATAAAATAAAATTCACTGGTGTAATTTCAATCTACTGCTCCATTCAAATCGTGCAAGAAAAGCATAATATACATAATTTATTCCTGGAAAACAGAAAAAAGAATTTAAAGAGAAAACCTTAGAGCACCTGCTCTAAATCCGGCCGAGAAAAGAAACATCTTTCAGCTCAGTTATTGAATAACGGCAACGGCTGAATAAGCATCGAAAATACCGAAGCAAGGGGTAAGGAACACAGGTATCTTCCTCTTTATAGTCATCCTCCTCTTAATCCCACCACTGACAAAAATGCCTCGCCCGCGTGCCTTCCGCAGACGTTATTACGCGAACCCTTGGACCGGAATCCGCTACAGAAAGGAAAATCGTGGCGGCAGAGAGAATTTCCTTCTCCGCAGAAGAAAAAAACCCACGCGCCAACAGAGGGAAGTAAAAAAAAACCTCCTCCGGAGAACGCGGAGAACGCTATTCTTCTTGTTTTCCTGCATTGGGGAGGAGTGTTAGAGGGAGGAAAGGTGAGGGAGAATAAGGGGGACATCTTTGAGGAGCCTGATGGCTGCCAGGAGGTTTATTCTTCGGATCCTCACCGCTTTTGCCACCCTTATTAAATTCCATGATCCACCCCGTCCCATGACTGCATCCGCCCGATTCTTTCGACACCCTACAAACGTAAGTCTATGAAATCAGCCCACATGACGTTTACAGCAACAACTGTTGGTTTCTTCGGTAGCCGATGAAAAGATAACTATGTTAAGTTACGGGGATTGTGTAGATACCACCTCGAATGAAAGACAGACACTTTGCGATCGCTTAAAGAGCGGCAGTGACAAAATTATCTCATAAAAGACTGTACAACCACATATAGCCTAGCTGGGAATATGCCACAATTCTGCAATAATAGAAGAATAGGAAATTATTTCTTAGACGTTCAAAATATTTTCCTGTTTACAAAACCCATCGTTTCGGTCTCAACTATTTGATAGCTCTCCATTATAAAAAAGAATTTTAAAATAAACTTTAACACATTTAAAGGCAACACAACATAAACCTCTAAAAGTAGTTTTTATTCCTCTCTTCGAGATTTTTCTAAAATTCTGTTCAGTTAATTTACTTGAAAGGATATTAGAGTTTCTATCTTTATCTTAAAAGTAGCTGAAATGGTTATATTCAAATTTTTTACAAAATAATCATTTCAGTGATGTTTCAGTAGGAAACTACCAGATAAAGAACTGATCAGAAAACATCCACCTCGATTTAAAGAGAAAAATATTTTTGAAAGTTGCCACATTATCTCTGAACGAAAGCATTTGAAACACGAATGAAATGGAGAATTTTTTTAAGGAAAACTAATGGGAAAATTGGATTCCAATGTTTTTATAAGTAAGATCACATTACAGATTAACATCGCTGAATGAAATCATCCGGCAGATCATCGCTGTTTTCCAACCTTTTAATCGCATTTTCCAACCAAATGGAAATTTATCCGATAAGGGCTCCGTTTTTGACCGATGTTTTTGCAAGCGAATGAGCACAACTTCCTCTTTTGACTTCATTATATCGATACCAATACTCTATCTATAAAAACCATTATATTATTTTTATTGAAAACACGCGAGCCTATCCGCTACCGTTACATAATATATTTCAAATAAATAATATTTATGTAATTGTTCCTAATAAATTGGTTCTCTTGCATTAAGAAAACGTCCTGAAATAAATAAACTTGCTCCGATAACTTTTTGAAGAGAAAAATGTGTGTTAACCTTCATTCTGAGAAATAATCTGAGCAGATTTGAATCGTGGCGATACGACAAATTAGAAATAAGCCTCCCTGTGTTCCGTATCCGTGCCTCATATCTCATGTCTTCCGTAAAGTAATAGTTCCTACGTTTCTAGAGACGCCAAAGGAGATGAAATGATGCTTATTGTCCTACATTCCGCCGCAGCTAAAGAAAACAAATATGCACGAAACGCCGCATGCACAGGGTATTGAGCAACCTCCTTCACACAAGTGACATTCCCAAAACGGCAATTCTATGTTTGCCATAACGTGTCCTTTCTCATATTCAACCTTTATTTCCCCACCTCCAGTCTCAGGTTCTTCGCATACGAGTCCCTAGCGCCTGCTTCCCTCCCACCATCACCCATATTCTCCTCCCACTCTTCCCTCACCCGTAGGCAACAATAACACCAAGGAATGAGACCCTGGAAATCTTCAAGGGAGGGCATGGATAGGGGAGGAGAGGAGGTTTGGAAGAAATGGCGTCGGATTCTTCCAAGAGCGAATCCAAGGCTTTTCCCAATTTTAATAAAGTCGCTTGAGTAAAAATTCTCTCTCTCTCCCTCTCTCTTCCTCTTACCCTCACTTTCTCCCTTTTTTATCTCTGAGAATAGGACTCCGTAAGGTTACAGCATTGAAGGGGTCGGGATGGAGGTTTCCTCGAAAAAAAAATATGGAAAAAAGAGCACACTATTTAGGAATTTTCCTTTACTGGAACTATAGGTTGAAACAGTCCTAATTGGTTTAGAAACAATAACCGATGCGTGGAGCTAGGTGAAATATGGATTTAAAATACGTTGCTACAAGCACAAAAAAATTGTATCCAATTTAAAATCAATCGCATGAAGGATTCAGGAATACGGGAAACATTATAGTTTATGCGTTATGCTTATCATTCCCTGGATTTGCGGATGACGAGAAAAAAATAAGTTAAATACTATTTTTAACTAGCACAAGTAATACACGTTATATCTTGCATCAAGCAAATATTACATCGGTAAAAATGAAATTTCTTGAGAAGAATCTCACGTCTTTTACGCACCTAGTAGACATTGTATGATGAACATAAAAAGTTAGCGGAGATAATTATAGTAACATTTGAACAACACATCGACCCAGTCCATTTAACATGGCATTAACTCATGTAAATTTAATTTTCTTTAATAACAGATTATGATATGAAGTAGGAAATTAAATAAATAGTGGTCATAATATGATGTAGTATGGAACTTCTATGATTCTATACCCTGCTTATACTCACTTTCATGGTGTAAATTGTAAATAAAACATTTGTTTCATTCAAAGAGGAAGTATTTGAAACTGTAGTAGTGATTCCTTAAATTTTATCTTCGAAATTTATAATATTCGTCGGAAAGAGTAATACAGATGAAATTGTACGCTTGTTTCCAATCTCGTATAAGAATTTCGTTTATACGTTAAGTCTCCACTTATACTAATTTACAGAGAAATCAGGAAACAGGTTATCAGCGGTAGAATTACTTTTCTCTAGGGTAATTATGTCTTAACAATTATAGAGCGAAATAATTTAATACTCTCCTTCTATTTAATATCAGTAAACCTTTTGATATGTAAGAATGTCGTACCATAGTGAATAAAACCAAAGTTTAAACTCTTGGAAAAAGTTTTCCAAGAAGCAATTCACTAGAATTTCATACATAATAACTATGCTGACCTCTTAGTTATCAGCTACGTTATTTATTACTCCAATTAATTGTAGAGAAACCTAATTAACTCTAAATATTTCAGAGCTGCTCACGATAAGAACTATCATTCAAATAAATCTTCAGTCCAAACCACACGTCCAAACTAAATTCGACCTTAGTAACCTCTTAACATGTTTCCCGCTTGTTGCAGTTCAATGAATAAGAACTGATAGTTTCCATGCATAAAATAGCAAATGCTATATTATATCTTAGAAAGTGCATAAATAAGATTGGAATCTTCGTTTTATAACGCAAAAACAAACATCATTATCTTTCGAGCTGAAATTACCAGCTGCACTTTTTTCTCTACACCATTATCATTGCAATGCAGCACATGAATACAATCTGATTCTAAAACAATTACGCAATTAACCTTTCTTTTACATCTTGCTCCTTAAGTTTAACGAACCCATCTCCAGAGGGCGATGGACCAATCACATGCCACCGACTTGCTTACTCGAGGCGAACAATTTAGCATCTGTTAAGTTTTACTCCGAAGTAGCTTCTGGAACATACAACCTGCTTCTAAAAACAATTTAAATTGCGAAGAATGGAGTTCACACAGACTATAGGAATCTGGTAGGGAAGAATAAAGGATATTGCCCTCCTTGTAAGCTATTAAGGTCAATTACTCGCGTTAATAGTGAATATGGCTTAAAAATTTAACGCTAATTTGTGATGAGTGTCATTTTTCAGTAAATGAGGACCTCAAAGACTAGGCAAGGAAAGTTATATCAATTAAATGCCCTTATTTTGAGAGAAGAGCGTTTGCAATGCAAGAAACCATGAATGTCGTGACTTGGATACGAACAAATGTAATCTATTTTATTTCGGTAGAGGGCGTCAGACTTTTTTCAAGTCCATTCTTCCTTGAGGCTTATGAACATTATTTTCGATAGTATGCCTGATTTTTAAGCCAAGATAGCTTAGTTTTGTATGATAAGGTGAAAAATTGTGCATTGAAATAACAAGCTAAAGTATTTTGTATAAATTATCATTAGAAGAAAGTTCAAAATGTCTTGCAGTATTCACAAAGATTTAAAAGTTCACATTAATTACATCTATAATTTGATATATCAAATGTATAATTACTTTTATATATTCTACTAGAATTTACTCGTGAAGAAAATATATTAAATTACTGGTAGTGTTAAATTTTACTTTCGATTTGGAGCCCCGCAAAAATATGAATTTTTACCATTTCCGCTGAGTATTTTCCCGGTCAATCATCCCATCACTACAATCTCATACGAATTTCAACTATTTTTCCATTAGTTTTTGGCATAAATAAGAGAAGTATAAGAACGTTTCTAAGAGAACTATAGCTTGAAATACTGTTTTGTTGGTGACGTTGTTATAAAAACAACAAGTTGAAATCTTAAACTACGTATTATGAGATGGAAACAAAAATTCCAAGTTTTGTATATTTGTCGTATGAACGGAATCAAAACATTCCAGAAAAATACTGGAAATTATGAGATCCTGAGAAATTCAGGATGGTGATTCTAAATGCTGATAGGACGAATTCCTTAAATTAAATCCACTCGATACCAAAGCATACAGAGCATTTCTAAAATCGGAACTTGATAAACTGTGTCATTCAGAAACAATAAGTTTATTTAAATATCTGAATGAAATAGTTCAAAACGACATACTGATGTTTAGTTAAGGAGACAATTTACTTTCTCGAAAGTATGCTTCTAATACTAAATTCCAAATTTTAATCAAATGCAAAAATAATATCTTCATCCGAATGGTGATTTAGTTAATCACAGGAAGCAATATACTGTCACTCTCTCTTAATGATAATGGTGCATATAAAAGAAAGAGATAATGGAAAACACACTTAAAGATTGCACTTATACTCAGAAAAAATTGAGAATTCATGAAAGGAGAAACTTGAACTTCTTTCAGATTGGTATAGATCCCACGAAAATTAGTACGAAGGCACTTCTGCGCACCTTCAAAAGGACCATTAACTCTCAAATCGAGAAATCTTTCTTAAGTTTTTACCGGAGAAACACCCCCTAACTCCTAAAGAAGTTTGAGGCTAGCGCTCAGGGGGGATTCTGTTGAAAGAGCGGTTGCTCGTATTGGGTACCAAGACAGATAACCGTCTTATAAATCACTCCCTTCCGAATCTGCACATTGCACAGAAAACCATTTTCCAACTCCCCATCTTCAGATCCCATTTCTTTTCCCCTCTTTCAAACCTCACTCTACCCCTCTGTACAAATCTCCATTTTCCCTCTTCGCCTGACCACCCGCTCGGGGACCCTCAAAATCTTCCTTTGGCGGCACACACATTCCCGTTCAGAAGCCCTCTTATAAAACACATTTTTACAATTCACTTTTCCTCGCATCTGAAAAGGCGATTGCATTCCATTTCTTTTCTCTTAAAGGGATGTTGTGGCAGGTCCCATTCCATAACTCCCTCCAAACTTCTCACCTGCGGTCAGATCCCTCCTCCTTCCTTCCCATTCCTTTCTTCCCTTTTCCAACCCAAGTTGTCAATTCGCCTCAAATCTCCCCTACGCTACGCTGGCCTCCTGTTCCCTTGGGAATGATTGATGCGAAAGGCGGACATTAGCGTCGACGTAAAATTCGCATTCACAGCGAACATATAGCAAAGGAAAATTGTATCTCCATGGAAAATTTTCCTACATCACAATCTCTTAACATGTTCGCTCGAGCTGTGTCACCACACCTTTCTCGATTTCTTTTAATTCTCCATTTCCGAATCCCGAATTCGTTCTAAAATTCTGCCCCTTCTTTCTATCTCATTTATCTCCAGCTGTCTTCATATCTGATCGATTGTTTTCTCCCGTTCCTCGGTTTCAGCCATACATAACGAAAATGGAGTGGTCTGGATGAATGATGGAAAACGAGTCAAGAACACACGGTCAGGATAAACTAATAGGTAAACCGCGACCTCTGCCCATAGCTCTGTCGTGGAGATCGTTTATAACTCCTTTACTTATTATTTCACTTCTCTAACCCTTCTCTAGACCAGTATCTTTTTCGACTTCCGTGTAAGCTTGACACAAATTCCTCCCTGGAGAGTTAACAGATCTACCGCAATGATGAAGCTTTTCCAAACCATTAAAACCTAAATTTTATTTACTACACTTAATTAACTTTTTATTTGGAATTCATTATAATAATTTACATTTCTACACCTTGAAATACCCGAAGTCACCTAGGTGATCAGCTACGTTATTTATTACTCCAATTAATTGTAGAGAAACCTAATTAACTCTAAATATTTCAGAGCTGCTCACGATAAGAACTATCATTCAAATAAATCTTCAGTCCAAACCACACGTCCAAACTAAATTCGACCTTAGTAACCTCTTAACATGTTTCCCGCTTGTTGCAGTTCAATGAATAAGAACTGATAGTTTCCATGCATAAAATAGCAAATGCTATATTATATCTTAGAAAGTGCATAAATAAGATTGGAATCTTCGTTTTATAACGCAAAAACAAACATCATTATCTTTCGAGCTGAAATTACCAGCTGCACTTTTTTCTCTACACCATTATCATTGCAATGCAGCACATGAATACAATCTGATTCTAAAACAATTACGCAATTAACCTTTCTTTTACATCTTGCTCCTTAAGTTTAACGAACCCATCTCCAGAGGGCGATGGACCAATCACATGCCACCGACTTGCTTACTCGAGGCGAACAATTTAGCATCTGTTAAGTTTTACTCCGAAGTAGCTTCTGGAACATACAACCTGCTTCTAAAAACAATTTAAATTGCGAAGAATGGAGTTCACACAGACTATAGGAATCTGGTAGGGAAGAATAAAGGATATTGCCCTCCTTGTAAGCTATTAAGGTCAATTACTCGCGTTAATAGTGAATATGGCTTAAAAATTTAACGCTAATTTGTGATGAGTGTCATTTTTCAGTAAATGAGGACCTCAAAGACTAGGCAAGGAAAGTTATATCAATTAAATGCCCTTATTTTGAGAGAAGAGCGTTTGCAATGCAAGAAACCATGAATGTCGTGACTTGGATACGAACAAATGTAATCTATTTTATTTCGGTAGAGGGCGTCAGACTTTTTTNTGACGACAAGGATTTCGACATCAAAATTCAAAATTTGAAATCCGTTTCAAAATTGGTATCAGTCCTTAGGACTAATTCAAAGCAGCAATTTTAACGTTTTCCATAAAATTTTGAAATATTTCAATTGATACATGGTTGATTGATATGAACAATTTTTGATGTTATGAAGTTTAATCTTTTTGTAGAGCCTGATGATACAAATATCGATATTATACGGTCATCAATTTTTCTTATTCATACCAAAGATTCTAAACCTTGCCGGCGATGAGAACGAAATTTTCCTGTATTTCCTATGTAAAGTCGTTTCTAATAACCTAGTTACAGAACTATGATAATTTTTAAAATGATAACTAGCTCGTTAACTTGTGGTGGTCACCATGTGAAAACATGCATATTTTTAGATATGTGCAATTTCTAGATTTAAAGGTTTACACAGTCATACTTACACAAATCAACAAATTAAATTATATGTAATAAGTTATTAAATAAGATATGAAATATCGCATGACAGATGCTACCTCTTTTCTATAAACACGCTAAGTAATTTAAGTTGCTTTGGATTAGGTTAATTATCTCATCATTATCCTCTACTCAGTGCAAGCAACTATCGAAAATTCTTCCTAAATATTTGCAATTTATACTGAATAATTTTTGAAGCCATTACAACCATTCTTCGATTGTACATTGCTATTTTCATAATCACTTAGCAAATGCAGAAACTAGATGGACCAAATTTAAGTATTCACTCGATTATTTAATTTTCTTTTTCCTGCCTATATCTTCGGTTTCTATCTCTCCCACCGTTCTTCCTTATTTACTTCCCGAAAACCCCTTCGTTGGCACTTATACGCTCTCTCTTACCATCTTCTCCATTAAAATTTCTGGACTCAACTGTATCTACATTTCCGATCCTCCTAATTCTCCTTTTTATTAATTATCTCTCCCTTTTCCAATCTCACGCTTTCCTTCGTACCCTTTTTCCCTACTACGCACCACCTTTTCCGAACCAGGATTTCTCTTCACCCTTCTCCGTCTGACTACTATTCCACGATTTCCTTATTTTTTCATCCTCCCATTCCCTTCTTTTCCTTGCTCTTCCCGATTTTTCTCCTTCCGTACACATTTCCCACTTCCGAGAATTCAGACCTCTGGGAGGTGTGGAGGAAGAAAATAGAAGGTAAGCAAAGAGAGATATGCAAAGGAATAAGGTAGAGGAGAGAGAAGATGAGGATGGAGGTGAATTTTGTGGAGGTAGTGAGTAGTCTCGAGAAGTTTTGAGTGGTTTGGGCCTTTTTAGTGCTTCGAGAGGAGGAATTGGAGGGAAAAAGAGGTGAAAAAGGTTCGGGAGGAGGAGGAGTAGGTGAGGGAATTAAGTACGAGGACAGGGTGTTGGAGAAGAGGAGAGAAAAACGGATGTTGCAGAAAGGGAGGGAGGGAAGGGAAAATTGAAAATCTGATATTCCGACGAGGACTCGGACGGATTACAACGCTTCAGTTATCTCAAAAATACTTGAGAGAAGAGAGAGGTTGCGTGTGGCGAAGGAAAAAAGTCTCCCCGAATGCCTTCGGATATAACAAGTGTGGGAGGGTGGCGTCTGGCTTCTATTAATGGTTTGCATAAGCACACACCTGACACCCTAACCGAAAGGAATCGACTACGTCAAATTGAGTGGCGCATGCGAGAAGAGTCGGTCGAGGAAGAAAACCTCAACTTTCGATGTTCTTTATCTTATTAAAGGTGCCTGTAATCAGACGGAAACCGTTTATCAAACGATGAAGGTCTTTTTTAAATATACTAAACCAAAGACGCTCGATCACTTTGGCAATTCTCTATCAATAATTTACACGTTTTCATAATGAAAAATTTGATATAAAATGAGGTATAAATTGTGATGAAATCTCTAATTTTGCTGCCCCTAATATTCCGCAAACTCCGAGACTATGTTCATCATTAGTACAAAGTAACCTTAAAGCACAGCTACGGCAGCACTATATTTATAATATTCAATTGATATTCCATTCCAAAAAATGTTTACGTAATTTAGACTCCGTTCGAATATCCACCTGCCTGAACTACACATAAATGTGTATATATTTGTGGATATCTTATAGAAACAATCTATAAAAATAATGGTATGTTCTTTCTGATTCTAATAAAGTAACTAAAGGAAGATGATGGAACTTAATTATTTAATGTCTTCATGTTTAAATGGCATGGTCGTCTAGCGCTTATTCTATTAGGATAAACATTTAAATAATTATATCTTAACTTATACTCTACAAGTCGCCTTCCTATGTATATCAGTAGGTCCACGCACCATTAGTCTACTTTACTAATCAATTATGATCGTACACCGTTGGTAGAAAAAGATAAAATTAATTCTTGAGCGACTAACCCTAGCAACTATCTCGCTGATTTTTCTCGCAGAATCAACTCTGCCCATGAAACAGCATGGACGCATAATATCCGTAAAATCATCCAAGAGAGCATACTTTCTATACATTTAATGAGAAAATTAAGCCTTATTTTAAATTATTTCTCCGGAAAATTATAATTCTACACTTGAAGCATTTGGGCAACGCTTATTGATTTTAACAGTTCTAAATAAATCGCATCGCCTTCTCCTGCACCTTTTCTAATTCTCAAATGCATTATATGTCGGGAGGGTCCCATATATATGTCCCTCTCAGTTTCTAATATCCATATTCTATCACAGAATTTTATCATCCAAATAACAGCAATTAACATGAGTAATATTGTGGTCAGTCTTATCATATAATTGCGAGAATTTTATTAGTAGTTTCGAATTTTAAGAGGGCCAATATAATCTTATATCCTTATAATGATAATAATATACTAAATACGCTGATATTTAAGAGATTAATATTACGTTACCAACTTCTCGATGTTATATTCATTCGAATACATTTAAAAATATTTTTATAAATGCTATTTTGCGAAATTAATTATCTACCGTATGATGCAAAATGCCGTACCAAAAGTTCTAGTCCGTTCTTTGTTCGAGATGAACAAAGTTTTCATTCAATTCGAGGCATATAAATTCAATCATATTTTCTTTTATAATTTTTGCGAGAGGAGGTTGACAAAATGATTTGTAATGTTCATTAAATAACATTTAATTTCATAATAATGGAATCCAAAAATGGGACTCCGGTTACCTCGTAATTACAATTTCCAATGCCTTTCATAACTTATCAACGACATATTCGAGCCTCACATATAAATTTCGCGGAAAAATTATATATATTCGAAAAAAATTAAACAAGCGCATTCTGCTTCGCTTAATTAAGATTTTCTGTGGACACTTAATCGCCTCACCTGCGCAGAATAAGGATTGGACAGGAATACTAAGAGAAAGTTTTGGAATACTCTTATTCTATGCACATCCGGTAAAACCTTCTCATACGATAACACTTTTTAAAGGCGCCAAACAATTTAAGAAATAAACTGACGATAGCAGCGGCCAAGAGCTTTCGAAAATTCCGCTATTATTCTTCTTGTTCACTCTCACAGCATTCCTCTTTACTAAACAAAGCCTCCCTGAACCTCTACTTCGACGCTTCTGTTTCCATCTGCGGCATATTTAGGAATACAAGAGGAACGCGGGGAAAGGATCCTCTCAAACAGAGGAAGCTGGAGGGAAAAATAGAGGAAGACTGAAACTATGGATGGAAAGGAAGACAATAAAAGCTAAAAATACGAAAATAAGAAAAATTGACAAAATAGGATATTCGATGAACCTCAGAGGAAATTTTCAGGGTATTCATGATATGTATACGAATATGTAGCATTCATAAGATATGTTTTCATTCGATTTTAAACTCAAAAATCAACATAAAATAAAGACAACAAAATATACGGTGATTAAAAAGACGAATCATTTTCCCCCAGCAGTTACATGCAATTCGTTTACGTTTTAACCCTACCATCTAAGACAAAATGCTTTAGTTCACTAATAAAATATTCTGCTCTTGTTTTTTCAATCAATTTTCTTACAAGGTAGCTAAGAAAATGTAATTAAAACTCAACAGTGAATTCGTAAAGAGAACAAAGTAAGATCGTTAGTTTAATTTATCGTTGGTTTACTTTAAAAATGGGAAGGGATGTATAATAATATTCCTGATGGTTTCAGTGACGGAGAGATTACAAGAATCGTTCCTTTACTAAGGAATGAAAAAAGCGCAGCGTCAATGATTGATTTTCGTTCATTTTGAAAGATAAGAGTCCAATAGGCAACTGAAACCCAAAGATAAAATATGAGATAACGTTTAGCTAAGCTTATAGCTAAGTATCTCCGAAAAAGTTATTGTGTAGAGTTCGAAATATATGCACCAAGTCCATAGTGGGATTAAAATTAGAAATTAATTGCGAGAAAAGGGATCCAATCGTAGTAAGGGAAAACAGTAGATCGGAAATGAGAGACAGAGAGGAGGATGGGATAGAAAGAAAATAAATGCGCGATGAAACGGAGGGAGAGGAAGAATAGGAATATTAAATATCCAACTGCCCTTATCAGTATTCCGACTGCGTCTACCATCCTCGAGCTTCCTCAGACTCCAACCCCTTCCCTGGATTCCATCTTCCCCATGCCTAAATCCTCGGCAACCCCTCGCCTCCCCCCACCGTAATTGCTGTGACTGGATGTTTGAGGCGAAGGAATTGAAGCGCGCGGCGGAAAGAAAAGAAGACACCGATAAGGAAAAGGGAGAGGGAAAGAGTGAATCGAGGATTTAAATCCATAAGAAAGGATTCTGGGAATATAGGAAGAGCTTTTCCGCTGATCGCTGTCTAAAATGCGCTCTGAATGGGGAACAGACAGAGGCTGAACGGACAGAAGATGGAGAGAAAGATCAAGGACCTCGGGATTAGTCGCCTTTGATTCAAAGATGGGAACTAGATGCAAAGTTTGGCGTAGTTTTAATTAATGAAATAGCTAGGAGACTTAATTAGGGTTTTCCGTTCCTTTAGTATAATCTTTTCAGCTCAATGCCAAAAGCATGAAATGTGCAAAATAAAAACCGGAAAGTTTCTAAAATCTAAATAAATAATCTCACTTGATTATTTAATTGGTTCCCCTATTACTCAAATAAAACTTTGATAATTTTCTATTCCACCTATCCGAAACGACTATAGACAACTTTTAATGAATGGGGAAGTTGATTAACCACTTACTCCGTCCATTTAAATTTTATGAATCATAAAATCAAATTCCTCGTCGTTTACGAAGTTAACTTTAACGAATAATATGAGTGGGAAGTGAGAAATAGAAATCTCAAAATCGTCCGTTAGCGAATGAAAACCGATGAAATATAATACTGAATTTATCACTTTTAGGTATGCATTTTTTAATAGACGCCGGATCGTGATTCATGATTTTAAAAAAGGGAGTGCCCGTTTAAAATTCCCCTCAGTTTTGCATTCATCTAAATCACCCACCCGTCAAGAAAAAACAATCGCATCGCGATGCAGAACGTAATGGGTGGAAAAGGAAGGTAAATAGGATGCAAAGCAGGAAGAAGCAGGATTTTTTCTGGATGCACCTCTTTTTCGCGAAGGCCATTCGTTCTGCCCGCCATACATTCGTCACTCTCTCTCTCTAATGAAAAAAGACCTCAATCCCCTTCCGAAACTCTTTACCTTTCTCTCCCTCTCCACAGGGTCTTAAACACTGACTGTGCCCTTTCGCCCTGAGGCATCTTCGGAGACATCTTCTCCGCCATCCGAAAACCCTCCCCCGCACCCGTATTTTTTTATGGCTGGAAAATTCCGCGGCCTGAGATAAGCATCTCGGCCGCCGTAGGAAAAGGGGCAGCAGGCTTTCCTCTCTGAATAGCCTCCCACTCCCTTTCCCTTCTTTCCAAGTCTCAGCAGAACTCCTATAGCCACAGTCTGCTAGCTCCCGTCGGCTCTTTCTTTCTCCCCCTGACTTAACCCTTTTCTCTTCTTACTTCGATTCGGAAATGGTCACCTTATCCTCGCCCGTCTATTTCTCTCCATTTCTGAGGGACGGTCCTATGAGTGAAGACACTTGATTCCGACATTTACACTCTAAATAATGCGCGCAAATTCATCCTCTGTTAATGTTAGGTTTTTTAATTAGATTAATACCCTAAGATTAGAGAAAGTATCTGAGGTTCATTTTCTCTCTCGATACGAGTATTTTGATACGAGCTCAATTCGCATTTAGCAGTTTTTTGTAACATTAAAGTGGTTATAAGACCTACGGCATGTGCTAAATGGCATGTACATAAGACTTCCCAATACCAATACCATATAGGTCCCACGGGTCAATTTATTGGGTCCGAACCTGGCCCTATCCGTCTACCGCCGCCCGGCTTGATCCTAATACCGTTTGTATTTTGAGGCTATAGACTCGATCAAAGCTTGTAAAACAAGTTTACGACCCTACTTAAACCCAAACATGCGCAAACTTCTAATCAATATAATACCTGTTTGTATACCAATAAAGCAGATTATAAATTAAAAAAATATTTTAGATATTTTACGGTTACTCGAACTTTTGAACTCTAATGTTCAAAAGTTTACAGTTATTTTTGGAAATTACGAGTATCAGCTATCAGTCATTGTGGCTACATTCTGCGAAAAGCATTTACTGTAAAAATATATATTAGCTACGGATTTTAGTCACGAGAGATTAACTACTTGAAGGAAATTAGAAGAGGGCATCAAAACAATGCCCTTATTTCATTCACACCTTTAAATTATTCCAAATAAAAAGCCTCTTCTTTTTGACCACCGAGAGAGACATTTTTTCAGTTTAGGTGGTAATTTTTTTAGCATTTTGTCGAAGCGAAATAACTGCATTATTATACCATTAGAGCTTGGTAGAAAATTATCCCAATAAATACTTAGTAATTGTACGCGAAAATTTTTCGACATAGTAACCCCTAACTAAGGAGAAAATAGAAACACAAATAAATATACCATGAAAGAAATGACGGAATTTTCTAGTTATTTGTTAATCCTAAAATTAGTATTCCAATTTCTTAAAGATAGATTTTAAATTAAAAGATCAAAGTCAATGTTTGTAAATTGTTATTGAAATGTGACAACATTCAAAATATTTTCATGGACAGAATGAATTGATACATTCGAATCAAGCAATAAATATTCTAGTGAAACTATCCTCATAACTTTCTACCGCAGAAACTCATGCCATAGAAGTGTGAATTTTATAGTAACGAATTTTAATAATAAAATATAACATAAATCAATATTTAAATCTTTAAGCTTAGCTTGATTTCCTTTTCAATCTTTCTGTACCAAAAATTATCCAAGAATGTTGGCAATCATTTCTCCGCACTGCATTTGTGGAGGCTGAAATCTCTTAATAGTTTGGATAGGCCTCGCGCGCATATTTATTCCTTTCGGATATTTCTGGGTAGTTGAGATGCGCTGTCAGTTTTCTTTTGCGAAAGGAGTGTTTCTCATTTACTCTTCGAGAACATTTCCTCCAGAACCGGCGCCGTTTCACTCTTTCTGTAGTCCCGACTCCTCAAAATGAGCTTCACAGTATATAAAAGCGACTCGCTCCTCCTGCTGGAGTTTGTTTATGCAACGCATGCTTCCTGTTCCTAGAACCCATTCCGAAACCGAAATTTACCTCGAAACATTCTGAATCCATCCTTCGACCTTTTAATAAACCCGTAATTATCTTCACCAAAACAGACCTGCCTGGCTAACCTCACAGGATTTTCTTTCTTCAGCATGAGGAAACTATTAAGCACGTTGCACACATGTCATACATCAATTGATCCGCTTATTTTGACCGAATTTTCTTTTCGTTCCATCTGTTCATTCTCTTTCGGAAAAGGTTTATTTAACTCAGCTCTTTTTTGTGAGAAGAACTCATTATATTCCAGAAGAAAAGATAACCTTTGGCTCGAGCTCTCTGCGGTACCCTGTTTCTTGAGGGTGGAGACCGTATTTGGAGGATGGCCTTAGAGGAATCATATGGCCTCTTTTCGAGTCTGCTCTCGTCCGCCCACGCCGTTTTCTCACCTATAACTTGATTCTCTCTAAATTATATTTCTCGATACGAAATATTTCGCCTAAATTTCGTGATTCGACTATCACATGGAATTGAGGCCATGATATTTAGCCTACTACATTGCAGCATTTTATTGAAATTGAGAATTATCATCGCAGTGGAATTTTTTCGATTGCCGAAAAAACAATCAAATCCTAACTTCAAAAATCATAGTTAATTAAGGAAAGTTCCTTTCGTCCCTGATAATAGATTTGAAAATTCAACTAATTTAAAAATTTTGTATCATGTTTTATTATCGTGTCGAGATACATCTTTTGAAAGCTTTAAAGTATTACTCTCAATAGGATTGTGCACGTTTTTCATACTCCCTTCTTTTCCTTAATTTGAATCATGATTGTTATAGACACTGATCTTTTTCCTCTTCCCTTTAATTACACTCGAGACTTAGACGGCCAATATGGGTTGCCATCCCGTTCTTATACCTCATCCAAAAGTTTTGTCTTCATTAATTTCCGAGGCTCCCGGATAGCCAAGTGGGCAACGCGTTCGACTTCGGTGAAAGCGGTCCCGGGTTCGATTCCCGGTGGGAGCCTATGTGCGAAATGACTTCCTCTGTCGAAGCACTTTTAAAAATACTACTACTATTAGTTTCCGTTAGTATGTTTATCGGAATGTCTGGTGCTCAAGTTCGATTTCAAACAATTCCGCAAGTATCCATTGCATTCATATTGTGTGCAATTTCATCACTAAAATATTAATCGAGTAGTTTCGTCGAATTCGTTCTGATTCAAGGAGAAGCTACATAATAGAGTGAAGGGTGTTTCATCCTCATAAAATGCAAAGAACCACTTAATTTAAAGCAGTCTAAAATGTTGGACCTATAATACCTAGTTTTTACCGCTTCAGCATCATGAAAGCAATTCTTTTTCCTACTAAATAGTTCTAAATCATAGAAAAACACCACACAAATAAATTCTGCAACAACAACTGTTATCAATTTATGAGTAGAACTAATTCTTTTAGTAATGAATTCTTTGAATCTCCTTTGAAAAATTTCGAGCTGATCTTTTCTATCTTCAATGGAGTCTTACATACATATATAATTAATATTTTATGAAAATGTGTCGTAGTTTCAGTTAAGAAAACTGGAATGTTAAAATGTTTCACCGCATCAACTGGATTCCATATTTTTCTCGTTGTAAACATAATTTTACGATTGTGTACATGGATCGGAAAACCCGATGTAGGTCGATTTTGACGAAAATTATAGGTCTAAAATTGAATTAGATCTAAGATAAAGAAACATTATCTCAAACTTGGAGGCATTCATGAGTAGACAGATAAAACTTTCGCCTTTGGCTACCTTTTAACATTTATGAGATCACAAAATGCAAATTTCTTCTATATATTTTATGACTAGGTATAAACAAAATTGTGCTGGAGAGTGAAATTTCAGTGGTGGTTTTTAAATCATTTTTATTCGAAGCATGAGAATTGAATATTTAAACTCTTGAATTAGAATGCAGAACCCCATATTCTTTTCATTAAAGTAAATGATTAATTTTAAACATGTCTTACATTTGACCAGCAAAAGATCTTGACTGTATCCATTTAACAAAATTTCACAAGCAAATATTAAAAAATATTGTTATAAGTGGAAGATTACAAAAATGAATGTCATTGAGAAATGGTTTATTTTTTATCAAGAATGTATTATAGTTACGCTAGGAATACATCCAAATAAGGAATATTGCTAAAGAAAATGTTGGCGATCTTTTCATTCAGCACTCATTATTTTAATGGATATTATTCTTGATTAGAGACATTCATAACATAGCAGACTATATTTTTAATGATTTTAAATGTTTGATTAATTTTATAAAAATGGATCATTTTACCTCTACGTATTTAATGGCCTAAAATATATTCCTATTTGAATTCATAATTTTTTCTAGGAATGAATTTTGTTCCGTTCGAAATAATTTAATTCTCAGCACATCAAACTTCCTTTGCAAAAGCCATTTGCTTTACTGTCCCTGAATGTGAAAGCTTCTAATTTAAAGTTTTCATGAAAGAATGGATGAAATAAATACTGAGACAAAAGTTTGTTTGAATATTATGGTGAAATATACTTCATAGTTTTATCATAGCATCAAATAAAAACTGTCCACAAAATGAAAGCATAATTATTCTGGATATTCAGCACTTCCTCGTTTTTTGGCTCCGAATATTACGAAAATTGATCTTTCTAATACCCATCCGTCCATTTAGAAACTTGTTTTAAAATTCCCTTCCTGGTTGAAGAACGCCTGCGTTACCAATTCCATACAAAAAATCTTCAAGAGAAAGTTTATTCCCTTACCTGTGATCAAAAATTTTCGTGTCGCTAATATAAAATAGGACAAAACCATAGGAATTCCTATTTTTTATAAAGAATTCTCTATTCCCGCTTCAGGCAAATGCTGCACCCCAAGCATTTAGTTATCTAAAAGGATTCAACACTCGATGTAATAAACAGCATGCTCCTCCTGCTTCGAAAATCAATCATCTCGTGAAAAAATGGGGGATATAGTCGCAATTACCATTGAATGAGGGAACAGATGCGCCCTCTCTCACAAGGAGATACCGAGGGTGAACAGGGAAAGAGATTAAAAAAGGACGCCTTGGGACACACGCGTTCCGAGACACGGAGTTCTTTCCGCTTCGAAAGGAATGAGAGGTGGGAATGTCTAAAGCGGGGATCGCGCAAATAACAATGAAGTTTAAAGGTGGTTCATATGTTTTTCCGTCGTCCCTGGGGGCGGGAGGGGCCAAGATGGGGTGTTAGGGTGCCCTGCGCCCCGCCCATCTCTCTCACCTACCCAAAAATTATACCTTGAAGCATTTGCAGCAGAAAGAGAGGGAGGGAGGGAGGGGAGAAAAGATTGGGATTTGAAACGATAAGAGGAAGGGGATGGGTGGGAAAGAGGTTGCGAGAGGGGAGATATTAACTCTCGAGGCCTTGTTTTAGGTGTTCTGAAAGGAAAGAGTTGCTCCTAAGGGGCACCGAATAAAAACGAGATGGGTATTTAGATTACTTTGAAAAGTAATCGATTACGATCTCGATGAAAAAGGTTGTATCGCTTAATTTTATTCTTTCTTTTGGGGATATTTACGATTGTGCCGAGGAAATCTTTCAGGGTTCATTTTTTATAGCGGATATCATTCTATGATGCTACGTTTCATTAAGGTTATATTTTCATACATCTGATGCTTTACGACAATCCGTAATAAGATCAATTGCATTTTGCTGGGTGGCAAGCAAAACTATCCGAAGAGTTTTATCATACAAGTAACTTCCTTCTAAAAATATACTACATTCTTTAGCATTGCTTCTATACCTTACATTACAGTTCTATATCTTAATTCTACATCTACATTAACACTCTTCAAGCAATTAATCGGCGACTGGCACACCGAGCTAATAACATATTTCTTTTGCTTGTCAGTATCATGTGTCGTTCGTTGAAAGAAAATTTTTTTTTAATGATTTGTTCTTGCGTCCATTTACCTTATTTTACGCTCCTTAGAGGCACGATGTAATTCGAAAACTAGCGAAAATGGAGGTCATCTTCTGCAGTGGTGATACATTTTATTCATTGAATATCATCACAGAGTACTGGTATTGGAAACATAAACTTGGAAACATTTGGAACATTTGGATACATTTGGAAACTACGAGAAACTACCTTTCCGTTTAACCCTATCTTCTCCTTTCATTGGGAGCCGACAAACTCACGAAGAAATCTATCTCAATCAGATAAAAAGTCAGAGATAATAACGCCAAGGAAGAAATCGTGTCGTATGGCTAGTATCTTAATGCAGGCATTAGCACTCAAAGCCAGGGGGAAAAACAAACCAAGAAGAATAAGGTTAAGTTGCAAGGTTAATATGGTAAGGAAGTTACATCATCAGCAATGTTAATTCTGTTAGCTTGCTCTACCACTTCTGATTAGAACCTTTTTTCAAACTGAAACCGACGAGAAAGATACAGATAGAGGTATCCGTAAAGGAGCAAAGTGAAAGGAGGGATTGAGAGACGCAGGCTTAGAATGCGAAGAAAATGATGGGATATATTGGGAAAATCTCCAGTCTCGAGAAGAGAAATATTAGCGGTAATGGAGGGGGGCTGGATGCTGAAAGGCAGGTGTTGGGATGGATTGGAGATGGGTCGGCAGTGGGAGAGGAAGTACACGAAGAGAATTATGGTAAGGGGGAAATTTCTCAGAGGAGCAACTAGGAAGTAAATGGACGTTAGAAAAGTAAAGGTTAGACATAAATGTACTGTGGAGTCATATTAGACGAATCAATTTCAACGCAGTTCTATGATTCACAGTAAAACTAGTGCAGCTAAAAATTCAATTTTATTTCTTTAAATACAACAATCTTTACCGACCGAATTCTTTACCGAATTAAATACCGACAATCTTTAATTATTTATTCATCAAAAAGCATCTAACATTCCCTTGATTACCTTTCATAAGATACTTTTCAAAGATTTTTTAAATGTTTTGTTCATCGCTATTTGCAGTATTAACGAAGTTGCAGTTGTGCCCCTCAATCTCAAAATCCATTTGCATTTATTGTTAGGCTGATCATTCCATTTCAAATATCCAAGTATGGTGTTCATGTTAGAATTACACAAACATACACACCAAGACCCTTAGGAAGAGATGGTGATGGTGATGCTTAAACAACAAAGATTTAAAAAATACGACACTGTTATCAGCTCTATATTTTACGATTAACTTGATTACTATAACCTTATACAACCAACGGCTAAAAAAAGTTTCAGAGAACAATTCACATAAATTCGAAGCTCCATAGTTGGGATTTAGTAGGATGGATTTTTTTAGAATAAGACACTGTTACAAAGATTGTGTAAACACTGAAAATGAAGATAAAACAGTGTTATAACTTCAAATTCCTAATTTCTGTTTACCAAGGTCCAACGAAACTTGAAAATTCTTACAAAAATATCTAAGAAGTGTATCATAGATAATAAAGGTGAAGACAGCTGACAGTCGAGGGAAAATAAGGACTTAGAGAACGAATAAGTTTCAGAAGAGGAATAAATGCGAGGAATTTTTGGAGATACCGACAAACGGAAAATCTGAAAGTCCTCGCTGAAGTATGCGAAACTTCGGTCATGAAAAGAGGAATGTCTCTTTATCTCAATCCCGCTTCCTCATTCTTTCGCGAAAGAAGACTGATAAAGAGACAAAGAAACAAAGAAAAAAGAAAGAAAGTCAGAGATTGAACGAGAAAATTAAAATAATAATAAAAATGGGTAGTTCGGGAAAGTTTTGGAGAAGAAAGGGTGAAGGAGGGCGAAAAATAAAATGTGATCCCGTGAAAATAAAAGAAGAGAAAGGAGCGATGGATATGACGACGCGGGGTTGTTTAGTGGCCCCCGTTTAAAAAGAATTTCCAGAATGGAGGGAATTGGAAGGAGGAAGAAAATAAGTTTGAAAGAGACAGGTGGTAAACCCCCTGAAGGTGAAGCCTCAAGTTTTAGAGATAAAGAGCAAAAGAAGATGGATGACTCTATTTTTTATTCTCGCGAGGGGGTGACAGGTAACGTGGGGAAGGAAAGCGTAGGAGTAAAGGATTTTTTCTTTTTTATATTAGTGGAGACCTTTAGCTATCTGAGCGCCTTCTGCTCTTCAGAATCACGCGGAAAAAGATTGAACTAGAGAGGAAGGGTGGGTTTTAAATTGACGAGCGCTTTCCGCGAGCAAAACCACCACCTCCTCCAAGGCACACTCCGTAATCGCATTCATTCGCTCCTTAAGACGTGAGCTATTCTTCAACGCCGTGAATGTTCCGTGTAAAGCGTCGAGAAGTTTAGTCAAAGGGGGAAAAATGGAAGGGTAAAGTGACAAGTTTTGAGGCGTCGACGAAGAGAGTAGGAGGCGGAAATGAGGACTCGGCTGTGAAAGAGTCGAGTTCATATTTTCGGAAGGGTAAAGTTTATCACACAAATTTAATATGCAACTCATCCTTTCTTATTTTTCTTAAAGACTTGCACATCCAGCTGCCACCCGCGAGCTTAATTATCTCTAATCTTGTGAGATATTCTGCTACTAGTACGTACATCACACGTCATTCTAACTCTCGTAGTGGTTTGACTGTTATGCTCCTGTCCAAACGACACACCTATAAAGTTCCCTTAACGTGAATTTATGTATGTACTATATGTGCATGAAAAGTGATAATTCTAAGAGTACCTTCAAAAAGTAGACTTCATATTTGGTATGTTTAGGCTAAATACCACTTAGCTTTTCACCGTTTTGCTCATAACGTCCATCTGCATGTAAATAAAAAATGTTTTATGTAGAATGCTTCATAAAGGAAACGTGATTTACGACACTATCGACACTTTACGGTGCTCTATACAACACTCTATACGATATATTTTTCTAACCTTGTCCCATTCAAGATCCTGATTCTTCTCTGTAATTACGAGGGATGATTTAGTATTGATTACTGATATTGATTATAAAACGGTATATTATTGCACAAACATTATGGAATTGGAGATAGAAACGTAGGAAGTGCTCAGATTTCACTTTACGTTGGTGAATCTCAATTTCACCTTATCACCCTCAATTTTCACCGTATGTTCTCTCGATTGCACTTGATTTTTAGTTTTATATACAGACCTTTATTTCATGATTACGCCAAACTCATCGCGTAAATTAATTATTACGTCGTTGAAGGATTACTCAACTAAAAGGTCGCATTTAGGTTTCACTTTTGGAGAAATTTTCAAACAATTACCCCTTTTCTGTAATCAAACGACGAAAGTATGACGAGACGAAAATAAACTAATTTTAAACGCTCATTTCCTCGGAAAAGGGAAAACTGAATTATGTCATGCGCGGAGTATACACACGCCTCCCGTTGTGACGCATTACGAAAACCAACAAGTCTCTAGTTGCATTAAGAACCGGAAAACACATCCACGCAAAATTGGCGAGGTCAACAAATAAAAAGCAAAGCGAGAGATGAGGGAGGGACGGGACACCACGCGAAGAGAGAGGAGAGGGAGCGGAAAACCGTAGCCGTGACCGCGACAATGGACCGGTCCCCATAGCAATCCTCCACGCAGACGGTTTAGAATGGAGTTTGGGCCTGGAAATCGAGAGATGAGGGGGGAGAAAGTGAGTAGGGAGGGAATAGAGAGGGAGAGAGAAGTTTGGGAAAGGAGAGAGGTAGATATTGCGAAGGGAACGTGGAGCGCCATGCGACTACGAGAGGGGACCTCTTTTCTTCATCCCCCATTCCATTTCCCTCGCCGCACAAAAATCACACAACTCCCCGAAAGCCCGTCCAAACACACTGTATCTCACCTCCCCCTCATGCTACATACATTACTAACGACGCGCGGTTAATTTTCCGTAAATTAAACTCATTACCAATTACGGGAGCACAATGCGTTTCTAAACTTCTGTCCTTTGCTACACTCCCCGAGGGTGTGCCCCTACGTTTTCCATTCCATGCGACCCTTTCCTCCCGATTTTAGGGCCTCCCCCTGTTCGCCAACCCTCAACCATTTCCTCTCTTTCTCTCCCTCCGCCATTATAGAGAACAATGTTACTCCCGCACTGAATTATTGACTTTCTTATCCTCCACCCGCACTCTCTCTACAGCCGCTACAGGAATCGAGTCCCCGCGGGGGCCTCTCCCTCCTCACCTCCTTACTTCTGCATCCTATTCTCTCCATATCACCGTCTTCAGCCATCTCTCCGTGAGCGTCCTCACTCCCTCTCTACGCTTCAGACCATATAACTTTCCCTCCCGTTTTTCTCGACAGTCTCTATTCCAACATCAAGAACATTAGCGTTGTCATCTTTCTCGAATCAAAGAGCAGTTTATTCATCTCTCCGTGCGATTTTGAAATCCATTTCATACACCACAACTCAGAATATATTCCATTTTTTCTTCACACAGTTATTTCAACAAAACATTGAACTAATTGTAAGATACGAAAGCAATCCTCTCGTTCGATGGTGAAACATACATACACTCTCAATTTCACCTGTACTAAAGAAATTTTAAAGTAATTATTTCCCGAGGAAAAATGGACAAGAAAATGTCTAACAGGACATAGACTCAAACCCAGAACTTTTCGGGCGGATGTTTTGTCCAGTAAAAACTATCGGACTAGAACACCCCGACATTCCGTTTTGAAAGACTTTGTAAGCAAAGGCAAAATGCGTCCAACTATGCGGCATCAACGCACTCATTGAAGACCGGCCCTTGGGATTTGTGCACGCCTGTACGTGCGAAGTCACCTTCACCCTTAATATATTCCATCCTATACCAGCCTTTTCTCCAGAAGGGTTTGATAACTGGGTTGAAGCGCGTACCATGTACAGCGACTCGTATCGTTAAGGTAAACTATAGTTGCGATAACAATATATCAGAGTTAATCAAAACCCTCGGCTAGGAATATCTTAAGGATAGAGTATAGACGCACATTTTTCGAGAAATTTTTAAGCCATACACCAAATGGCGGTGCGCGAAATATTAATGTAAATATAAATGTACGTACTCTGATACAGTTTGTTCCGTTCCTTTAAACTGCCAATCTCGTTGGCGATGTACATAATTTACTCTATCATCCTATTTTTTATTCTAGTCTATTCTGTATCCATCAATAAATATACTTGCATCAATACTTATAGCAGAAAATAGTTAACGATGTGCATCTTTGTTGACAACTTGGTTAACTTGACTTGACTTGTTGTTTATTTATGCTTATTACTCAAAGTAGTAAAGAAAAGGGAATACATAAAGAGCCAAAGAGCTGATGCCAGGCGAGGACACATATACCAACAGAGGTATAGACTTTTGAAACGATTACCAGAGACCTTGTAGTACATTACTGTTTCCTTTCTTTCATTGTAAATCAGATGCAAAATATGTACATAAATATATTGACTGTCTCTGCTATCTAGGCATTATAGGCTACGATAAGTGTAATAGTGCTTTCTAAGACCTTTAAAATCAACATCAAACATATATCTAGAGGAAGCTATATAAGGACTAAGAGCAATATAATAAGGACTTCCATGTAAGCTCAGGTCATCCTATGACGGATATCATAACATTTAGTACTGATACGTGACGATAAACATACTTGTACAAATAAGGTACATAGTAAAATTTAGACTCTACAGGATTTTCCGAGATGTTGCATAAGTTATGTGAATGATAGTTTTGTATTCGGAACTAGGAAATAGGTATTTACTTCAAGCAGGTTCTTCAAACGAATGCAACGAATTGAGACAAGCCGAAGTCTAGAGTGACAGACGATAATTTTCCTCATAACTATCATTTAGGAATATAAAAATGATAAATCAACTTGTGTTATACGGATACCTTCTTGCGCGGTGGATGGCAGTCGTATTGCCTACAATTTAAATTTATGATGAGTGATTTAGGAAGGTATTATAATGAGCTAAAAATGCTTACGGTAGTCATACAGCAAAATTTAAGTCGGCAACTTCCATGGATGTTCACTCTGTCCCAGAATTTCCTCTAATGTAATTGAAGATACAATTTAACTTGAGTCAAAAACATCTACGGGAAATACTGAGCGTGATATTGATCTCTACTCCAAAACTTCATTAACGATAAATGAGTACACATGTAATTTTAAGTATTCAAGACTTTTTTCCTCTCTATGCCGTGTAATGTAGAATAAATTAATCAGTGAAAAATTACGGAAAACATATATTTATTCTAATGCCAAAATTTTCATAATTGAATTATTAATTTAATATACAATTTAATAATCCTGATGAGCTAAAAATTAAATTGCCAGTTACCGATTTTCAATTAATGTATTTTCAAATTTAAATTTTCTTGACATTTGCGATTAAAAATATTACCTTTTCAAAACTGTTGGTGATTGTGATGCATTAAAATAAGAAAATGTATCTTTAATGGAGTTTCTTAGTACGCTCCAAAATAAAACAGGACTATTAATCAATCTTGCTGATGGCAGAATGAATAAATTAAAAGCATTAATCAAATACAATGTATGGTGAATTTTGACGAGTACATAGATAAGGTTTACCAAAATCTTCAAAAAAATTCCTAGTCTCATCTGATAGATATTCCTTGTTATAAAGTTCCATCTGCAACACACTAACTCAGATAAAAAGATTCAGAGCGGAGTCGTACCATAGACAGAATCACTTGAAATAGGAAAGAAATATATAAGAGCTATTTCCCCTTTTTAAAAGTAATGTGAGACAAAAAAAAGAGAGCAATGAAAATATGCTGAATACATTTTAACTTTATTACCATTTATTGTTAAGGCGCTATGTGCGCACGTCGTTATTTGACAAATCGGCTAAAAATTGATCTTTTTCCGATTGAGAGCGGTGGGTAATGCATCGAGAAGAAAAATGAACAGCGGCCTCGCTAAATGAACCCATTTGCATGCTCGCCAGATAAAACGAAAGGGATGAGCGACATAGAGACGTAGTGTAATCATCAATCACAACTAAATAATTTCCGCTTTCCCGCGATAGAGGGGGTCGCAATAAATTTAAAGAGGAAAAAAAGGAGCGAAATTTCCCATCACTTAAGCTTTTAATTTTTTCCGCGCGGAAGGGCTTTGTGGAAGGGGATGAAAAAAGGAATCCACTTAATCTTCTTCTCCCATTCTAGCTCGATCATCTGGATCGAAACAATCATATCAAAATTACGCTTAATCCATCAAAAGGACCTGCTCAAAGGGATGAGGAGTAAGAGAGAGGTTACTACTCCGGAAACATTCCTTTTTTATGTGTTCCACGCAATCGCTGAAATCCGAATGCGAAACCATTGACGCCAAATATTTCACAGAAATGAGCGAGGAGATGCTTTCTTTTCTTTTCCTCTTCTCTTAGATGTAGCGTCTTTTTTCATCTTCTTCTCTCTCCCACTTGGAAATCGTCGAGAGGGTGCTAGAAGGAAAAATCTCTGTCATCTCCTCAATCAATGGAAATGAAACACAAAATTCCTTCAATGCCAGCGCGAACGAAGGAAAAGGGAGTGATCGACAGAAATCCCATAACTAGCCTAACGAGGAAGCGACTTCTGAAATTAGGATTTGGGAGACGCAGAGAAGTCGGTCGTTTATGTCGATAATTGATTGACACTCATTTTGGAATTTCCGCATTTACAGCTTTAGTCCTCTACCCCTCCGCACATACTCGGCCTCTATAAATATAAAACTACAGTAATTGAACGAGATACAGGATTAACTATGAACTAGCGCAAGTATATCCTGAAAATTTACTCTTATACAATTGTCATATTATTTCTTTCAGTATTATGGCAGTCCGTTCCAAGCTTTTGTCTTCCTCAATACGCCCATATATCAATCTCCAATATCGCGCACATTATACCAAACCTTTGTAAGTTCCAGTATAAAATGAGAAAGAAGGAAACTGCAGAGTTGAGTGTTTTATCAATATCACAACGATCCTCATTTAATCGAAGCAATATATCGCTAAATACAGAGCGTTGGTAATGCGAAGTTAAGAATATGTCACATTCACAAATCACGCGGCGCACCAAGAGATTAATCACTGCACAGTATTGTTGCGTGGCAAATCAGTTGGGAAGCACTGCTCTAGCGTACACCGGAAATTTACAAAAATGAAATCGATACAGGTCTGATGAATGTAGGGGAACAAAATGGGTTTTCAGCTATCGGAGTTTGTACTTTTGTTACTCTATGAGAATATCTGTAAAGGAATTAGCACACAATTTAGCAACATATTACTTTTGGGGATCTCACTAGAGAAACCCCTGAAACGTTTTGCCAAGTTTTTTCAGATTGCACGCTCGTTATTACTGGTATCACAACGTCATCATCTTGGTTAAAAAGTTCTTGATGATAAATTTTCCAAGAAGCTTCTTTTAATAATCTGATGTCACCTTGAGAAAATCCAACCAAAAGAACCATGTCATAGCCAAAATACTGTTGTCGTTCCTGAAATCTCTACTAACAAAACAATCTACTCTACGTTGGACGAACTCTACAGTTGAGATCAATCCTACTTCAGTAGGAATCCAAAATGCGCAGCAGTATTCAAAAAAGGTGAAATATTAAAAAAATAAGCTCTTTCTTTGACTACCGTTGGGCATCTCTTAAGGATTCCATATGCATTCTTTGTTGGATTCCGCCTACGTAGAGAGACATGAAGCTAAATATGAAACATTCAACAACATGAAATAAATAGCTCGTCTCCTCTTAACAAGTTTCTAGATCCGTCCCTGAAAACAGGTGGTAAGCAGGACAAGCAAACCATAGATGTGCTCACGAGTTTTTGGCGCCCTGGACATATTATCTCTGCCGTTACTAATGAAGATATATAATGGCAATTACCAGAAAAGATGAAAAAGTAAAGGAAGAAAAAAGAAATACCTTGAAAGGAGCCTTACAAGCAGAGCTGCCTTCAGATTCTCTGATATTCTCTATTCCTCTTTCTTGATTCCTGCACTGCCATTCACACACACTAAAATTCACTCAACACTGAATATTGCACACATATTATCACTGATTTACTGACTTTAGCACTATCACAGCACTGACTAAAGTGAACTATTTCTGCCTTATTTTGCTTCTTTACGGTTAGCAAGAGCAAATTCAGCCAGGAGGTTTTGCGTCGTTCTCGGGAAGACTTTTCTATCCCCAAGAAATGGACTAGAAAAAATCCTCTGAAGTATGTACCTCCGTTCAAATTGCAACCATCAACTCAAGGCCCAATACTTGCAATTCATTATTCAGCAGTTTAATCCTCTATTACAGCAATTCTGACGGCCGAAGAAGTACCTTTGCCAACGTTACAATCTTTGTAAAGAACATCTCCAATGCCAACACGGGTACTGTGAACAAAAATTAAAAAAATCAGAGAACACTTTCTTACCAGGTCGAATCTTATAAAAGAAACAACAACAAGAGCATATTTCCAAAATAAATTAAAAGTACTGCTGAAATATGTCAAAAAAATTCATGTAGATTCAGAAATTCCAATAACATCAAATGAAAAGTCTTAATAACTAAACATATGGAGAGTATTTGTAAAATGTCAGAAAAATTGTTCTTTGAAATATATGTGTGGTTAGAAACGAAACGATTCCTCATGCACGAAAGTAGGATTACGCAGATGATGTATGAAATACACAAGAAGCACGTTGACTCAACTGAGGCAACACAAAAGAGCGGGAGAAAAACGGAAATAGAAAAACGGTTTATTTTTCTTTCCAACGAAATTTAATTGCGCTAAAACCAAATCTAATTTTCAACTGCTTCAGCTGAAGGTAAAATATGGCATTTCTCTGGTTCATAAACCTGTTTTAGTCATAATTTTATATATGGAATTAAAATACAGTTATTATTTCTTACTCTATCATAGTATTCAAAATTGACTGGCATAAATACAAGCCTTATGGATATGAATATATACGGTAATTCATTTCAATTAAAATGTAAATACAAAATAGCTTAACCAAAGAGGACATTTAGGTCATTGGATAAGAAGAATCAAACATAATAAACCCCTCACTAAAAAAAAAAATAATTATGCGACCTAGGTTTCGATTCATTATGACTTCGATTCCGTTATTTTCGTGTACATTCAAAACTATGAGCCCCTGATAACTGAAATTTTGCGAATCCTGAAAATTGGAGGTGTAACAAATACCTTCTCAACAACAGAATTTGGAAAGGTCTCAAACAGAAAGAAATACTTCCACAACGAGTTATTCGGAAAAGACCACACACAGCAGCTTCCCAACATTTTTTCTTCCGCGGCACACTTTGCCACGTGTTTGGCTCGAGTTTTCCGAAGCTTCGCGGTGTAAAAAGCTACTCCATTATTGGTTTCATTCTTATTAAACTGAGAAGGAAAAACAAAGTTGGCAGATTTCCGCGGCATTGGATTGATCTCTACATAATCTTTCCAGGTGTTTGATAGGAGCCCATTGAAACAGGAGAAATGTCACAACAACAAACATTGGCGCTGGAAACCCGAAAAGACCATGCAGAGATTAAGAAAAGACTCAACTACCAGGTATTATAAAATTACTTGAATAGGACTTTAACTAATTTTCACTCTAAGTCCCGAAATTATAATGGCTTCTTAGAATTAAAAAGATCTTTATGTTTAATTTCATGTGTATGTGATACATTGGCATGGATATTGATTGTAGTCTTCACTTAAACTCTAGAAACCCATTACAAATTCTCATACAAAAGTACATCAGGCAAAAAATCGAATGTGTATTCAATATTTAAAAAGTTGTTCCTTCATGGCCGATTCCTAGACTTCTTAAAATAATTGTTCATCATTTGCAAAATTAAACTTTTTCGCACACACGTGCTACCTAATATGTAGAGCAGAACTTATTCAGATTAAGAGTAAAGACGAGAGAAACGCCAGGGAGAGGAGGAAAAGAGATGGCGGTGGAACAGAAGGTGTAATATCTCACGAAGACTCGGTAAAGGGGAGAGAGCGTGCATTTCTTTGGATGGGAAAGTGAGAATGAGGACGTATCGAACTCAAGGGCAAGAAACGGGGAAGCAAAAATAGGAGGAATGATGAGAGGGGGTGGGGACTGAGGTGCGGAAACGAAGGAAAGAGGGAGGAAATGAAGTAAGAAAGAAAACGAGACGGATGAGGACCTTATGGGAGACAAGGAGGAGTAAGGGTGGGAGTGAAAGGAAGGAATGGAAAAATATTTGCATGAAAATAAGTTTGTGAGGCGAGGCGTAACCACCCTCCGCTGCATCCATTATTCATTTTTGGCGCGTGAGGGGAAAAACAGTTAAAAATCAAAAGAGCGGTGCCAACCGTCTCCTTTTCTTATACTTTTCAGCCATTTACCACCCCATTTTCCCCTCCTCTTAGCCTATCACTTTCCCTTTATAATCTCTCTCCATCTTTTTCACCCCCTCTTACTTCTCGCCGATCTCCTCGCTGAATTTCACTCGAGTTATTTCTATGCCAACCTCAAAAACTGTCCTTCCCGTTCAATCCCCCAAGTTTTTCTCCTCCACCTCTCCCTCGATCGTGTTGATCAAATTCCGCCAGGCCAAAAAACAAATTATTTTCTTAGCTTGCGACGATCCAAGGCTTTACGGCCGTTCCCAAAAAAATAAAACTTTAGCTAGAAGACACACTTGAACGGCGGCGAATTGCTTTTGCCATTCAAAATCTAGCTTCGAATTTTTTCCTTAACTTTATAATTTCCGCTTAATCGCCATGGGCTGTATATTTATTGCGATATTTCGAAAAATAATCCCTTATTGATTCTAGAAGTAAGAGAATAGTAATTATTTTCGAGATTTCTCGGCTAAAATCTACTTGTGTCATTACAAGATCGTTTCTTTAGATACATTCTGTGTGATATGTATTTTGAGCATCTTTGAAAGAGAAATACGTTACTTGCCGGGTACTCGGTAATGTACGAACATCTGATTCACCGGCACACGGCATTTACGTACTTTGCGTTACAACGTTAACAACGTTACAACGTACTTTGTGCCAATTAAGCTGCTAGAAGTAAAAATGGGTTAATGATGGAAAAAACAATTAGGTGCCAGGATAACCAATATTATTTAGCAGAGCGATTAACTTGTAGAGAAATTTAAAAATAACTTGAAACACACGTTCAAATCTTTTACAGGACATTCACTCCTCAGTTTCCAACCTCAGGCTTGGGATACCAACCGTGGGATAAAGTTATTAACAGCAGAATCGATGAAATATCTCGGAGTAACTTTCACAAATAACTTAACATTGAGTACCCACTTCCATAATATATGCGGAAAAGCACTTAAGAAACGGCTTCGTTAAGGGAATGTTCGCGAGCGATGTTATTTTGCGTTAATTAGACCTCATCTTGAGTACACGTGTTGTACGTGTGTGTTGTGTATGGGACTTTGACTATAAGTATTGTATTCGAGCATTAGTAAAGGTGCAGCGAAAGGCGATACGTTTTGTGAAGAATTGCTACGATTGATCAGTGAGTGTCACTGTGATGCTTCAGGGCGATAGTTGAGAATCTTTAGAAGTAAAAAGATTTCAACAAAGGATCAATTTACTGGATAAATTTAGAGAAAACACGTTCAGAGATGATGTAGCCGATATAATGCGCTCACCATGCTACATAGGCCGTTCCGATACTACGAGAAAGATCAGGGAAATAGATACTAGAGCCAATCGATTCAAGAACTCATTTTTTCCGCCAACGATACACGAAAGTAATCTATTAGGGAATCGGTGCATGCTTCCCCAGCCACACGCCGAAAGGCGGCTTGCAGGGTACTTACATAGACACATGGACAGGCTCGATCAGCTGTTCGTGGTGATAACGTCTTCTTCCCTGCCGTATGTCGGAGACGACTGGCCCAACCACCTCAAACCCATTAATAAAAAGGTGCGAAACAGAAAAGAGCAGATAGCCGGGAAATGCAAAGAGGAACCAATAAATGTCCGTGCTACATAGCAAATTATACACGGGAAGTAGGTCTTACGTAAGAATATTCCTCCATCTTTCAGTATATAAATAAATAACGTCTTTATTTTGGGGGAAATTGAGACTTCATGCATTTTTAATGCATCGTCAATGTAGAAAAGTGATTAAAATGAGAATAAAAGTTAATTTAAGTCGGTCAAAATTGGAAAGATTTAGTTATGGATTTAAAAAACGAAAAAAGAGAAAAGAAAGAAAAAAAAAGAAAAGAAGAGAAAAAACTCAAAAATATATGGCTAGAACATAGAAAGCTCAAGAGAATTCTTTCTTTATGATAAAGCATGCACAAAGGACAAATGTATCATAATCAAAGTGCGCCATAACCAATGAATTTACGAGTCGAATTTTAAGAGTGGGGGAGGCAGAAAGTTACCTAGGCGCCTGGGAGACTGAAGGGAGGAATATACTTTCTTATATATGTGTGTGACTTGCTCAGACCAAGAGATATCTTCGATTATATGAACTCCAAGATTAACTACTGATCTATAGCATGGGATAAGTGACCCTTCTATTCGGGCTTCAGGGATGTTACTTCTGTCCAAAGAGCTTAGCAGTTTTTTCGGCGACCAAAGATGATGGCTAGTGATTTGGACGGATTAATGGCAAGCAAATTATTTTACTCCAATTACTTATTTCAGCTAGATCATCGTTTATATGATTTATCGATTGGTGAAAGTCAGCGCTTTGCGAGTCTAACAATAAGTAGATTTGTAAGTCATCGGCGTATAAATGGTATCTGCAATATTTTAAAACATTGTATAGTATAGTGTGCAAGAAATGACACAAAGTGTCATGTGTGAAGTGAAATGACACAAAGGTTCCCAAAAGCAAATGTACATCGTAAGTTTGAAATTAATCTTTGATTTTTTTTTTATATGTTGTAGATTGTTGTATAGAGTCCTCTAAAATTTATAAGGGTTCATTCATTTTGTTTAATTTTTATAAGATTTATCAGAAAGATACTATTATGATATTGATGCACAAAGCGCAGAATGACCTTTCCGAACATAACTCGGAAACTTTTACTAAACTTTAAATAAATCTGTAAGTAATTAGCGTAATATTATTAAAAAAGAGAACTATCCGAGATGTTCACAAAGAACTATCTTGAGGAACACCGGCTGAGAACTTTCACATAGTTATGTTGTTCTTCTTCCCTACGGAGAGTTTATAGGCGAATGAGGAAAACTGGCATTTCTATTGCCATATAAGTCATTCTTAGTGAGAGGACGAATCGCGTTAAAGAATGACTGATGTCGACTTGCAGAATTCTTAAAAAACGATACTACACGGGATTCGCCTCGATAACAATATTTAACGGGTTTTCGGTACACTTCACACCAGACATCAATATTTAATCGAATCCTTAGTTCATAAATTTTAAATCTTAAATTTATCGCACATTACGTTATGCTTTTCAGAGTCCTTTTTGCTTAAGCTAAGAATTATAATATGTACGTAAGTATTTTCACCTATTCAAAATGTACACAATACTCTGATGGGTAAAGTAACGCTGTTAGAGAAAATGCGATATTCTAAACTTTATACTTAAAAGTAATTCCTATCCCACACAAATAGTAATAATAATTCTGACTAAGGGAATAATGAATAAGTATTTTATAGTGGCTAAAAAGGTAGAAAGGATGGTTTAATATATATATAGATTTCATTAAGATGAAAGTGCGCTAATTAATCCTAAATAGAAATAGTTAAGTGCATTGAAGCCGGTTCAGCTACTTCTATTTCTTCTATTTCTTCTATTTCTTCAAAGATTCTACAGCCATTTTCAGATCATAAGATTCGAAGCTCGTATTAAAAATATCCTTTCATAAATAGTAATCTCGAAAATAATAACGGATATACTAACCTTTGACGGAAAGCTAATTAAATTGCCTGTTTCTGAGTTTGTTTACGTACCAGGCGTTCCATATGCAAGAGTTAATAATTCTTCGTCTCTAAGGTAGTTCTTTCATTAATTTATCACCTTTGATGACTTAGTATACATATATAATAGTTTTCCATTGGTGTGACTCTAACACACCATTTCTCATTTCATTATAAAACTTTCCCAAAGTCAGAGATACACAGTACACTAAAAATTATGAAGGTTGTTTGAGATTTCTGATATGATATATATGAATATATAATTTTTCATACATATGAAATATATGTCTACGTATTTCTTTTAAGTCATGAATTTGCAGGATATTTGTACGTTGTGTAATGGAGAGAAACAATGCACTTATCTTAGGATATAATTACTCTTCTAGCAATATTAGATAAGTATGTTTCAAGATTGAATTATATTTGAAATTTACTTTCTACGACTATAATTCCTAAGGATTAAGCAAATGTGAATAGCATAGCACGGAAAAGCTGAGCGGCTGAATCCCAAAGGAATAACAGGTGTGAAAATAGCGATATCACTGAGAGTCGAACTAAGGCCTCTCATTTATAATACCTGCCCGGAAAGTAGAAGACTTGGGTTAGAGTCACAGTTGTGCAGCTATTTATCACACCCGTTATTCCTTTATTATATTTCCTGTTTTTTCAATAAAACAACGTGAACACTGATTATGCACATATAAAAGTAGTACCAATATAATGTGGAAAAGATAATACTTTAAAATGAGCAATCTTCAACTTTGAACTTACTCTACCTTGTTGGAGGGATTTTTTTGTCCTGCGAATGATCACTTACATTCCTTTCGATTATTTGGAAACTTAATCCATCGATTAATTTTGATCATAATTTTTAAAATTTACACAAATGAGATATTTTCTAACGAGCGAGGATTTGTCTCATTTAATTAGATAATTGCGCTTTCTGAAGTAGCATTTAAAACTGTTAACAGTTGCAGCTGCTACTAGCTTGCAAAGCTGATGTGAACCACTCAGTTTCGAACTTTATAGATTTCATCTGTTGCTAAGCAACAACAACTGGGACGAAAGCGGTGCACTAAAGAAACAAAATTCCAATTAGGTGATTTATGGTTTGCTTCTCTGTGCGTAGTTTACGGTATTTAGATAATAGTTAATTAAACTCATAATTCTTGAAATAAATAAAAATTCAGTAATTTAATAACTAGATTTCTTAGAAAATGCTAAAGTTGGTATCGTTATAATGATAAAAAGGAGGTGAAGCCATTCTCCCGGCGATGCTGCTTTGAGAATTTACTGCTCACTATTCTCGGAGATCTTGGGAAGGCCACGAAGGTGAGTGTAACGCTTTACTGCCCATAATGAGATCTCCCAGTGGTGGGTGTTTTAATAAGCACGGATTCAAGGTGCGAGGTGTTTCAGGATGGAATGATGGTTATGAAGGGTAGGTAGAAGTAGCCGAGTGGGCAACCAGTTTGTCGGAGCAGAGGGAGGAAACGAGGTGTTAATATGATGCCTTCGGGTGGGAAGTCTAAAGGGCTAATATCTCAGGCAGTCAACTACTGAGACATAAACTCACTAATATTACGATATTTTATCTAGAAAGCTACGATTAAGAACAGGACGCTTTACTGGGGCATATGCTTATATACAATTTGAATATAAGAAAGGAATATAAATAAGAATAGGAATTATCGAATAGAATTGGAATATTCCTAAGAATAGGAATATTCCAATATAATTTAATCGAATATACTATTTTGAATTCGAATCAAATCGAATACTCTGTTGGCAAGAGCGCCATCAATGGAAAAGGTTTCACCTTATCTGATATAAACAGACGCAATACTAACTCCAACCCATTATGTAGTTACCAATTACTCATTGTAATTACAGAAGAAGTTCGATACAATCCAAATAATGAGATGGAATCGAAAGATTAAGAGTTGCTGGTCGGTGTTGAATAAAAACTTGTTAGCTATTCTATTCGCATAAAAAATTATAAAAGTAAAACAATCTGATAATTAAACAAATACTTTCTTCGACTGATAATTGCCAATGAGAAAAAGAAAATCGAGAATTAGATCAGGGAATTTCCTCACGAAACGAATTCTTATTTTTCAATTAAACTATCTCCGATATCCTTATCATGTTTTCCAGAAAACGGCTAAATGGGGATAAAAAATGCGAAGTTTTAAATTCCGTGTAATTAGAGCAAGGGAAGGGAATATTTTCGAAAAGTGCGGAGTAAGGAATATCAAGAAGCACCTATTTCTACCGTAGCCTTCCGAAAAATCCTCGCTTCCTCACTTTTGAGATTTTCTTCCTTTTTTAACGTTTATTACAACAATTTTGGAAATAATTTCCGAACCCTTTTCCCTTCACCCCCTCCTCCGATCTTCCGCTCTGATCAAGCGCAGCCGAGGACGAAGCGATCTCTGAGACCAGATTAGACACGTTCGCTTAGGCAGGGGAAGGACGATAATGGAAGAACCTCATTATAGGGCCTCGCCCATTGGATTCCGTGAGAAAGAGAAAAAGAGAGGGAGAGCCGAGTAATTACGGAAAACCAATGCAAATATGACGCCTTCCCCTAATACCCCATCATCTATAACTCCTGCTTCCATGGCTCTCCTATCCTATTTCCAAAACGAATTCTTCCATTTTCTTCCCACGTTCCTAGTGCCTCATTTAGACTGCTACTTCCATCGCTTAATCGTGCCGGACAGGTTTTCATTCTGGAGAAAACACCGCAGAATACAAATTACTACGCTAAATAATTCAAAATATACGTTTCTTGTGGTGAGATAATAACATGTTACACAAACGAAAGACTCTAGCCATTTATTACGTTTAAAATTTTATTTAAAACCCGTTAACATCACACACGGTGAAATTTAAAATTATAATTTCGTTTTATTGATAAATAACCCAATTTTATTTAAATTAGAGTCCTATTTCCTTCATTCAAAAACGTAGTATCTAACTTACTTTCAAGTGAAGATACTTAGTACGATTTCTGACTTTTCCTCGAGTTTCCTTAACTACGTTTACACTTTATTTTCTGTCTGTCATTCTTTTTATAGCCATATTTCATATTCAGCATAAGTGACTTATAGTTATTCACCTATTCTATAGACCAGATTACTCTCTCTCTTTCCCTCTTTTTTCAGAGTTACACCATTGTTCGTAAATCCGACGAGGGACGCATGTGCCGATATACCATCACGAGAGAATGTTATCTACTTATAGTGCATTTATCACATCTGTGTTTTCGCGGGTTTTTTTCGCCACCCTTCTTGTATGGGTGTTTTCCCGCATCATGGGTTTTTCTCCAAAAACCTTCAGTTGAGGAGTTTTTCCCCACAACCCAAATCTTTCTAGTTTTATAAGTATCTATATTTAGTTATATGTATTAGTTTATATTAGCAATATTTTATATATTGTATTTAGAATTTTACTTTTATCCATGTTTGAATTATTGCTGAGATTTTTTACATAGATTTAAGTTAATTTTAGCTAATTATTTTAGTTATTAACGTAATATTAGTAGATATGCAATGTAATATCCCCAGAGATTATGTGTAAGAGAGGTCATTTCGGTCTAATCTCACCGAAAGAATAAATAATAATAATAATAATAACCATCCTATTTTTTCCTGTACTATATCTATGGTGAATGAAGCTTCAATCAAAATATTTTCCATATCAAATATTTTGTTGTAGAGAGCTTCTTTACAATCTACAGCGGAGAAAACTTATAATGAACTCATATTAATTTCACAAAATCTTAGAGCGTCCATTTGCAATAATAATTTTTTAAATTACCTACATTACCTTAACATTCCATCAAAGTTTTATACCTGACACCTTTATTCCAAAATCAATCCAATTCACAGGAAACCTTCTTCTCCTCAACATTCGTTTTAATAGCTATTTTTATGGTTAGTTTATATTTTGGCCGAAAATTTCCTATTTTGTATTGTTTTAACAATGAACCCCTACATTTTTTGCATTCAAATACGTGAATGTGCATAAAAAATTCGGAACATTAACGCCATATTTTCACAGAACACGCTGCTTCACTCTTAAGGACTTTGACCTCGTTAACTCCTAGTAATAACACAATTGGTCAGTCATAACAAAAACAAAGCAAATCTCTCTTGATGATATAATAAAACTGCTAAAACATTCCGAAAATTAGTGTATGCGTCAAAAGCTCTCTTGAAAACATGCATTATTTCACTAAATTAAAACTAATATTGTTCTGGCAGACCATGTTATCATCAATTCTATTCGCAGCGATGAAATTATTGTGTGTAACGTACGCTTTGAAAAGGGTATTTGTCCATACACATGAAGGGATTTCATCAGATAATGCGGTAGAAATTAATTTACCTATTTAAAGACCAGTGGCCGGAAAGTGGATCACATACTACCCATTCTTCAGAAGAGGCTGTTTTATGTTATGTAAACTAACCAGCTGTGGAAACAAACTGGGATAACTATCTCACATTTTTTCCAGTCGCCCTACTGAACAGCACGTAATCTAAGCTTCTGATAATTTTTATTCGGTGATTAATATTCAATTAATATTGATCTAAAGTAATTGCAAAACATAATTACTAAAACTTACATGAATTTTTAAATCAGTCCTTATATATGAATACACTGTTTTGTATAAAAACGTGAACATATAAGCTTTTATTCGAAAATATCGCAAAGCATAATATCAATTTAATTTAAACAACGCTTTACAAAAAAAGTAAAATCATAATATTCACTAATTGATATTTAACATACTGAGGATTCCTTTTAATTGATAATATTTGCCAAAATTACATTAAGTAAATTTTTATCGCGAAGAATCCTTTCGTTCAAAAATTTCATCAAATAAATAAATGATTTTATACATTAACTTCCCTTAATTTTTATGATAGATAACAATATAACAATAACCTGATAGTAAAATTCGTATAGAACATACTAAAATTATTCATGTTTGCATTCGCTGATGAATTGAATTTTCGAAAGAGGCCTTATTTTTCGATTTCATCCTCCTAAGTTTCTCATAAGTTTGCTGCATTAGTTGCAGTTTTATCATTGGCTAGGTTCATAACTTTTCGATGATTTATTTTCCGAATCACCTTGGGGGAAATAATTCCTGACTGATCAATTTTTATGATAGATAGAAGAATTGCATTTTTCAAAGGTTAATTAGTTTTATTTTCCAGAAAACTATCTTTTGGCCACATTTGTAAAACAATATAGTCTTAATTAACGAAAGCTTGGGGTCAATAATGATATTTCCGCAATTTTTATTAACCTCTAAGGAAATTACAGTGAGTTCTCTAGGGGATAAATCGCAAAAGAGACTCGCCAAAACTCTCAAGAGCGAGTGGAAATAAGTTCACGTCTTACTCAAGCAACATGCGTGACGTACGTTTCACTCACTCCTCAGAAAGAAGAAAACAAGACCTTTATAGATCCATTTCATCGGACAGCGAGAACCGACCGCGAAGCAGAAATGCTTCCCCTCTTCTTTATTCTTTGCTTCTCGAAGGGCGCCCGTCAAGCAGTGTACTCACCTGAACCGTCATTGCGATAAAAATGTATCGATTGCTCCAAGAGTACGGATACAGAGACTTATGCCTAGAGTATCACTTCGGTGCCGACAGCATTCCTTTCGCGTCGCCTTTCTGCACTGCACCACTCCTCCCCTTTCCACGAATATACGCCCGAAAACCTCTTCCCTCCCTTCGATGTATGGTGCAGGTCTCAAGATCAAGCCACATCAAGGTTGAGCGAGCTGAGGGGGGTTGATTTATTGTCTCTAAGATAAACGACCGACTCTTGACGATGCGGGGACAGGGGATGGGGAGAGGAAGGAAAGGAGTTCGAATGGAAAGATAGGAAGAGAATAGGAGAGGGTGAGAGAAATGTTCAAGTCCACCTCCTGTGAAGTTACGTGGCTATGTAAGAGAGGTGTACGTAGCGGGGTTAAAGGAGAGGATATAGATAAGCAAGGGGTAAGGGGAGAACATTGGAAACGGAACAAGTGTCTTGCGAGAAATTGTCGCGCGATGGCGTGGGTGGGGAAGAAGATTGATACTTCTCTAGTAAGGAAAGGGGTGGGAGTAATGCGTCTTTTTGTGCCTCGAACGGGACAAATGGTGACAGAAATAGATAAGAACGCGGTATATTTCACCTCAACATTTTCCAGAGCGGAGGTTTAGTGATGGCATCGAGAATTGATTGAAAAAAAAGGTTCGTTTTGAAATACAATTCTGGTCTTGTCATATCCGATTCCACGGGCGGAAAGATGACAATTTCACCAAAGGGAGTGACAGGATGGTAAAGTGGCTACCAAAGGTTGAAATGACGTAAAATCGGGTATGAAAGCTTGAATTTGGCGCTTTGTTTTTCTGAATATGTATTCTGAGATATTCCGAAACATATTTTACGATAAAATCCATGAATGAAGTATCAAATTTGTAAGCCAAAAGTCAATACAATATAATGAACGACGAATGATCAATGATTAAATTTTTAGAGCTTAGATCAATACACTATATTTAAATTAATAAGAAAATTTAAAAAAAAACTAATTCAGAAATGGTTAAACAATTGAGATCCTTGACTTCCACCCGAGCATTCCATTCAAGGCTGATGAAAAATTAATAACAGCTTATCGTGAAGGCAGGAGTAGTTTATCCAGGCTTATCGTGAGGTTCCTGAAGAAACTGACAAAGTGGCAAAGAATGCAACTCAAATGGATTTCTGAAAGTATAACAAGCTTGATCATCACTTTGCTATGACTATCAGCTTACATTTCTGTAACTTGCTGAAGGGTTTGAAAATTCATCAAATACCGCATCTACTATAATCGAATATAAAATTCTTTATTCAAGGATTGACACCTCTTTTACTTTCTGTGCTGGTGGAAAAATAAAAAAATAGATCTAAAGTTTACCTAAGTTTCTATTGCATAAAATCTCATAAGGAACTGGCAGCTTTTAAATTCACTATCGTACATCTTGGAAATGAATACGATGAGAGTAACTTTGTTATACTTACTCCATCCAATTCTTCTTACCTACTGAGTATGATGGATATTTATTTCAAATTAGATATAATGACAAGACAATTATGGAATTATTTGGCTTTCTTTAGTTCAGCGGAGTCTTGATAGATAATTTGAAGATAAAATATGCTAATTAACACATCAGTATCGAAACATATCAGAATGCTATTAATCATTATCTTATAATTCCATATTTATACTGAAAGAATGAAAATGCCCTGATAAAGAATTTCGTCAAGGTAGTAGATTACGTAATAAATTCAGAAATAAGGAGTTTCTTTCTAATACAGGAAAAAAAGTTTTTAAATATAACAGATTCATAGCTTATGAGTAGCAGTTTAAAGGCAATAAAATCTACTTAATTCAACAATAACTTATTCATCACTTACAGCATGATCTCCTACTACGTCCTCTTTTCCCGTTCTTAAATAATTCAGAGTGAGCAGCATGTCGGTCAACAAAGTGTTTGCTACTCTTCCATATTTAATCCTCTAATTTCTGTCTCATAATGAAGCAAGGCGCACGCACCTTTCTAAATGGCCTAAAGGAATAATCTTCATCACTATTCAGAATTTCACTCATTAAGCGTATTGGCGGCAATGAAAGCGGAAACAATTACCTCCACAAAAAATGCTCTCGCAGAAACCCGACAGATATCAGTTTTCGTGCTAACACGCCCAAAACTGGGATGCTTAGACAAATTTGCAGACTGCCACACCACAAAACATCAACCGGAAGAAGAAAAAAGAACGGTGAAACTTCCTGACACTATGCTGTAAACAAGCCCCCACCCTAATTAACCCGTCATTAACTTGAAACGGAGGCCATGTCGAGTAGACGGCAGCGGAGTGAGGAATTTGGGATGTGATTAGAAAACGTTGGATGGATCGCTGTTACGGAGTCAAGGGAGTTGGTTGACGGGGAATGGGGAGGCAATGGGTGAAGATATATAAATTACAATTTTCCTCGCGAGAAGAAAACGAGAAGTGAAGGCCTTAGAGAAGAGAATTTCGCACGAGCCGCGTTGTTCGTTAGACGTCGTGTGATTCATGATGCAGGCATCAGCTGGCTTCGAGGCATTAGTCGACGCCAACCCCTCTTTCAGATTATCTGCGAGCCCCTCTTCTATGACCCCACTCCCGTTTCTGAAAGCTCAATCCCACCCTTCTCATACCTATCGGAAATTCGCTAACACGCATTCCAATTTGAAATGTCTGGAACTTTCGACTGCGCCAGAACAGTCAAAAGAAAAATCTATTTCTATTATCTGTTGGAAGTCTGTTATGCACAATGACGCTCAAGCTGGATTATGAGTTTTTGGTTTTAATAGTATAAAAATGAAAACCTGATATCCATATTGGTGTATTTCCCATGTTCAATTAAGATTAATTTGTCCAACTATTTAAAAAGTATTTTAACTTTAATAAAACAATTTCGATTATTTCCACAATATTTTCCAAATATTTATAGATATTCCGCACTAATATCAAACAAAATTTATTGATTGTTTTTCCAATTGAAGTTTCAGCTTTCTATGATTTTCTATCCATAAAGAGCAGCCTTAATTGATGTATTAAGCGAAATCTCCCTTTTTCTAAAAGAATTGTGTTTAAATTCCGAGAAAGGTATCCCGGTATCCTTACGATACCGAAAGCCTTTTTCTGAATATTGAAAGTTTACTTACATCTACATTTTCATAAATACCCTGCAAGCCGCCTTTTGGCGTGTGACAGGGAGAAATGAAAAAGAACTTACTAAAGGAAAAAGAAACAGAAAAAAAGCAGGCATGTGGTGTTTCCCAAAGGTGTCGGATCTACGAAGCACTATGGCACCTTTCCACCCTTCCACTCCCTCCATTCCCTAAATTCTCGACTGCTTTTCCACCCCAATTGCTCTTCGCACCCCCTTAAATTAGCACACCCTCTACTTCCGAATCTCGCACTTTATAATCTAAATTTTGAGTGTGAGAATATAAATTCCTCCATCCCCTTCTTCTCCTTGCAAGGGGCGCACCCTACACAGGGCACTCCTTATTTCTTCCTGCGCTGGAATGTTCCTGAACCTGAGAAAGAGCTTTTGCTGAAGAGAGAGAGAGAAGGGAAGATGATCGACGCTGGAGAAGGAAGCGGCGGGTTATCCGCTTCAAAATGTGACGTGACACTTACTAAAAGCAAACGCAAGAGAATGGATGAGAGAAAGGCTGTCGGCGTACTACTTCGGATGGGGAAGGGGTTTTAACTGTGAGTGTGGGTGAGGTACGAGGAAATGGGAAGGGGTTACGATGAGGGAGAGGAGGGTTGAAGTGCATAAGGGAGGTAAATAAAAGTATATGGCAAGGAGGTTGTAGCAGAGTGAGCAAGGACGCTTCGACATCAAGTGAGATACTTTCCTTCTTCCCTCTGCCTCTTTGAAGTACCGCTAGATGTGTTACCTGCCCGTTGGAAAGGTTTTGGTCCTTTGGTGTAGTGGAGAGCAAAGGGGAAGGATAAAATATTTGTCTTATAATATTGGGCGGGGTGCGGAGACGCTGAGAGAGACTGGTGGAAAGTAAAGGGAACCAAAGGTAGAGAAATGGAGTTGGCTTATTGGAACTGGACGGAAAGAAAGCAGATGTAAAGATAAAGGAAATACAACTACGGGTGACACGTCAAGAAGTCAATCCGGACAAGAGAAAGTTATTTAACTCAACCTCTGACTCCCGGCCGGCAAGAAATGAAAAATTGAAACCATGAAATAATTTCGAGGAAAAGAAAATTTCACTTACAGAAATTACCTGCGGGGGATCTCATTATGAATGTAGTTTAATGTGATTTAATAATATAATGTGATTTACTTTGGAATTATGTAAATTTCGATTTCAGATATACCGAATGGAAAATTACATTGTAATGTAACTAAAAGGATACAGCGATGATTAACTCTCTCACTTAGTCAGGTATTTAATGCTGCAGTTTTGAAATAGACCTTCAAGAATGAATTTTCCCCCAAATATACTTCAGTTCACACGGTTCCTCTTTCTGCAAGTACGTGCCTGGTATTGTACCAAAACATTTTCTTACCTGAGATCGGTTTTGAATTTTCACAATTATAGCTGTGCAATGATGACGTTTTACCATACTAGCAAAATTACCGATGGCAATAATTTTATACATTAAAAACCCACCGGAACCATCAAAAATTGATTTTTGATGGTTCGCTTCCGGTTTTGATGGTTTCGTCCTTTAACATGTTTATGCACCAAAATAAGGAAATTTAAGTAAATGTTTGATTCTAGGAAAATGAGAAAAAAACAAGTTTGTTAGTTAAAGTTCAGATATTTTAATTTGAGAATATTTTGTTGTCATATGTAATATAATAATATAATTCAATAAAGCCCGCGACAGTTTTTCTACTTTAAATATGATTTATAATGAAAGCACAGCACATTAACCAGAAAAAGCGAATTCAATTACCAGGCTTTTTAAATATTCTTGAATCGCTCTCTTACGTAACAGGTTATTGAACTATCGGAAATCGATAATAATTGTAAATAAAACATAAAAAAGGGCAAAATAAATCACATAAGATGTCCAATGTTTTTTCTGTGGCAGTAAGGAGTTGTTTTCCTTGTTCCATGCAAGAGTTTATATATTTTTAAAGAAAATGAATTTTCTCTAGCGAGATTTGGTGGAATTCCATTATAAATGAAATAATAAATATAACTTGTACTTTTCCACAAATATAAAATTTTCCACAAAGCCAAAAATATATTTCTGGAAAAGTACAAGTTATATATATTATTTCATTTTTTTTTAAAGAATTAAAGTCCTTGCCATAATGTTATCTTTTCAAAATACTTGTCATTTTTCGAAATTATATTAAAGTCAATCTTAAGAAAATGTATGTTTTCTACGAAAAAATGTACCTATGATTTCACGAAGCTGAAATTATTCCTGTGGAAACAATACTCATCGTCACGAAGACATATTTTGTAACCTTATTCAGTTTATCCGTACAATTAGTTTCGTACTTCTAAATATATTACAATCTTTTACATCAAATAGAAATCAATCTTCCAAATCTGTACTCTGTTTAAATCGAGTGTTATTTATCCAGGAAATTTCACTCTGTTGGAGTTGAAAGGAAACTCTTCTAAATTTCCAAAACAGCCCTACCCCGGTTATCAAACCAATTATTATAGAAGAAATGGGAAGACAAACTATGTTATAGTTTCAAATAATTGAGCAATTCAAACTTTGCGAATATCCTTCCCTGGATATCTGGCAGGATTCGTTCTGAAAAGGAGGACGCTAGACCACCTCTCAACTATCGCAACCTCCCCGTCCAATTCCCCATCATGTATTAGCAATGAGGGAGAGACCATCGCAACCGGAGGAAGGTAGAGCGGAGGGAAGTGGTTGTTAGGGGAGGCACCGCTCCGTGGGGGAGGTGAGGCGAGAGAGGTCAGAGGGCAAGGCCATGTGACAGGGACTGCTCTGGGTCCTCCCGAGTCGCGTTAAACTACCCGCGCAGAGATCGTAACTCTTATCCAAGCGATCGCTCCCATAACCCCACGCGTAACCCTACCCTTTACGCCCACCCATTTCCCTCCCACTCGGATCGTTCTTAATAAAATATTCCGCGATGCCTTCCTTTGTCCGTCACGTTAGGTTACCGCTTTTCGGATTCGTCTACGCAAAAGCTGACGACATTTTTCTGCGCATGTCTTGAATGGCCAAGTTGCGAGTCGTAAAATACTTTGAAAGACTACGAGGAAACCGGTCGGGAGAACTTCCGTTGTTTCACCCTGCATCCTCAATATCTTTGGGCTGAGAAACGCTGCGGTCGCCGCTAGGCTACCGAGGCGAAGGGGTAAATAATGTCAGGAAGGGTTTTTACGTCCTAGCCGCTCCGTGCGGACTCAGTATGAGCCCATATCAGAACCTCCCGATGGGATACGGCCCTCACCCCTATTCGTTCCGCTGGTCCCGAGAGGTAGTCGGAGGAGAGGGAATGCCGTAGTGGACAGAATGCTTAATCAATTCAACCATGACTGCCAACTCAGTCACAAGTTGATGAAAACGCGACAGCTCTGAGCGTGCCACGGTGACATAGCGTTACAGTCGGCAATATATGCAACGTTTTTTCCACCACTGCTCCCCAACGCCACGACAACCCATCTGGGCATAATTCATTGTATCTCGGAGGAATGTGACAAATTCAAGCAAACAAATTTTCCCTGGTTTCTTTGTAAGGTAAATACGTCATCTTTTACCCTTCGCTTTCACTGGACCTCTATTAACAATCCCCCGAGGGAGATATTACGTACATTGAGCTACTCGAGAGATAGTAAAAAGGTAAAATTATCGGTTTGAAATGTTTACGTATAAAATTTACCATGCCATTATCTATGTACAGGGCAATCCCTCTGTTGTTAGTAAAAATCCCCACTGTTGTTAGTTTGTCAGTACAAACTTCGTTCTCTCCACCTGTTTTGACAAACTAAGTATCACGGGATGCAAATCTGAATATTGAGTGCAATTCTAGAAAATGTATTCCACGTTTCCCTCCAAAATCAAGCAAGGCTCGAAAATGGCACCGTGATAATGAAATTTCCTTCGATTAATTACTAATTACTTGCAACAACAGGGCGTTCATCCGCACAAACGACCACGCGTTCAAACCTCAAATATCGTTAGGAGACGCTCAAACAAGGTGATTAATTACCAACCACAAACACGCCAAAAAATCCAATCTGTAATGCGTCCCAAATTCCGCTACAAAATATTTCTTTCCTGCTACGAATTCCCTCTCCATCCCCATCTCTCTGAACGCAAATAAGAGAAATTGCATATGAATAAATGAGCCCTTGACAATGAGCCTCCCTATGAATCATTGAGCACTCCCAAAGCGGCAGTTTAAAAACGAACCCGGCTGCAGAGCTATGAGGCATCCGGAATGGAGGCCCAGGGATACAATTCCTCCTCTTTCCACGTACGCGTCTTCATTCTCCTTTCTTGCGCACATACTATTCCCTTCTTCCTTTCACCTCTGTTCTATCCCTCCTGTTTCATTCCCTTATGCCACATCTCCCTTTCTTTCTCTTCCTCAAATTCATTCCCTTTTCATTTGTCTTCCTTTATCCATTTCCCTCGTATCCATTCTAGAACTCGCCATTTCCACTCCTTTCTTCTTTCCTCTCCCTTTTCCTAAACGAGATCTCTTCCACGTTGCATCGTCAACTCAGGAAACTCTCGTCCCTGGCTTTATTTCATTTCCGAGCGGCATAACTGGACTGGGAAAGTAAATTAGGGGTGGAAGAGTATGACATTGGAAGGGTTCCCTTATGTTTATATATCAGTCCGTAACTGCGGGGGCGGGCAGTTAAATTCCGCAGCATCTATTCCAATGATTATTATCTCTCTCCTCTTCCCTCATCTCTCCTTTATCCCGTATCCCGATCTATCTCTTCCTTCAACTGACGTACACTCGCTTCCATTCGCCTTATTTCTCTTGTGTACGATGAGATACTTTTGCAATATAGACGGGGTCATCTCCCACGTGTTTGCTATCCATTGCTGGACATGAGTATATATGCAGGAAGCCTCCCTTTTGCATTGCATCGCTACACGTGTCTATTCAGTTCTCTCCCCAGACCATAAAGTGGCGCAGTATTTCTTATGTGTCTCGGGGAATAATGTGTTTTACAGTCTGACATTAGGTTTTTTTTCTTTTCTAATGCATACCGATGATTCTCCTCACTTCCGGAAATGTATGGCCAGATATAATTTGGGATTACGCAAAATTGGAAAAAGAATGAATTCGGCACAATCTAAGTATTTAATGGGTGGAAAAAGAAAGAGAGTCCCTTCATAACAAACCAAAATAAGGCAAGCAGTGTATTTGCCTTGTACATGCAAGTAAATCGTTATACATCAAATAACGATTATTTTGGTGCATTCTGGAGGTTTCTAACTGCTCCGTGAGTTGTTGTAATGCTGTAACTGTTATAATGTTAACTGTTGTTATAATGTTTATAACAACGGTTACTTCTTCGATTTAAAATTTAAATACTGTATTTCACTATTTTATATAGAAATCGCATTATCTCCTTCCACTGACAAATCACTCTGCATAACCCACGGACAATATGATACCATGGATGGTACTCATGCGGTCCATACCTTATAAAGAAGGAATGTTGTTTTAATAACATGTTGAGCAGGCAGTGAGAGTAATAAATTTAGAATACACCGAGCAACGTTAATTACAACACCTTTAACAAAATTCGAGTAATGAAAGGTGTATCGAATATAATATCTTCTTCCTTCACTGTAATTCATAAGATAAATGAATTTTATAAAATATGTGAAATTTTTTTGTTTGTGAATGATATATTGCTTGTAGACCATATTTACTCTTGATAGCTCTAATCTATATCCAATTAGATGTATATGTTTTGGCCATACCCTCTTGCTTGGTCTGATGCAGGATATTTTTGTAAGAATCTGACTATTAATGTTAGGTATACATTCAAGTATACGTAATATTCCCTTCAGTGCATTCCATTTCTCTGGTAAATTCTCTCACTATAAAAGACATTCAACTCAAATTGCTGTACTGCACGAATGATAATAAGTCCACTACATCATAGTGGACTTAGTTAAACTCATGACATGATTTCTGTTCTAATCAATTAAAACTTTGTTGGGTAGCAATGAAGTACTGCTGTATATAAGCATAGTGTAAAATTGATTAAGAAACTATTTTCCATAAATAATGAAATATTCTCAACATAGTATTATAATGATGGCAACATAATATTACATGAATGACTTAGCCGCTACTCTACCATCTTCAGAATTGTTTGGAAGCTCCTCCAACTTGTAAAATTTATGGTAGCCTTTTGCTGTCTTTAGGAGTTTTAGAAACTGGAAATTTTGTCAAGAAATTTCAATCAGTCATGGATTCCTAAATGCTCTTTTCTAAGCTTTTGAATGGGTAAATATTGTTGGTTTTTAAACAAAAATGTCGTTTCATCTTATATTATCATTGAATCAGGAATAGTAATTTTTCTGTAAATAATACAATGATACCTTGGCCTAAGATAATTTCTGAAACANAATTGCTACACCAAAACAAGTGATAGATGATGATTACTGTCTAACTAAAAAATATTCTTAGACTTTGTAACAGATAATTCATTCGACGAAGCTATTCTCCAATTTTTTAGAAAATGCCTTGGTGGAAATTATATAAGCGGATTTTCAGATGGCCGTAAGCAACTATCAAATAGGAATATTAATTAGTTAAATTGTAACTAGGGGCGCCCTAACAAAAACTTATCCATTAAGTTTTTCATACCTCGAACGCAGGTTGGGAACCCTTAAAAGATAGGAGATTAGAAGCTAGATTGCGATTGCTTGATAAATTTAGGGAAAGTACGTTTGCAGAAGATGTAGTCGATATTATGCGACCCCCCTGCTACTTTGGGCGATCCGACAATGAGCGTAAAATAAGAGAAATAGATGCTAGAACGATTCGTTTAAAGATTTAATTTAATTCATTCTTTCCGCAAACGATACGCGATAATAATAGGTTAAAAAAATAGTTCGAACGCTCAGTGTTTTTACCCCCTGCCACACGCCGAAAGGGTGCCTCCAGGGTAGATATAGATGTATTCCTTACCCTACGAGAATCGCATAAGATTCTATAATAAATTGAATAATTTTGATTTCTGAATCCCTACACGAGTTTCGTTTTATTCCAAAACCTTCTCCTCAGAAACTCATTTAGCAGAAATACATCCAAACATTTCAACTGCCATATCTGCTTTCGGAAAGTTTGATAATATTTCATCAAATATTTTACGGTATTTTTGACAAAATATTCAATGGAAAAATTTCTAAGAAATTTTGAGATAAGAATGAGAAAATTCAACTGAAATGTCGCATTTGAGACAAGTAAAATTTAAAAGGCAACAAAAAAGAATCATTACTTAGAAAGTTCCTTTATATACTGAGGGGAATTTGGTTAATACCTTCACTGAATAAAATTGAATTTAAATCTTGTTATAAATACGATAGCAAAATTTCATTTTCGGAGGAGAAAATCAAAAATAAATGGAAAGAATCATTTTATATGACACTTAAAAACTTCTAAGGCGTGAATCTCTTTGACTATGAAGGTAAAACTCCACTCATGCACTTCTTATGAGCGGAAAAAGACGCGTTAAAATTCCCCCGTCGCACTCGGAGAAGAAAATGGTAATTTCCCCGCAGGATATCAGTAATGGGGTGCTAAAGGGAAAATGGAACAAGAAACGGGAGTGAGTGGTGAATGCGGTAATGCAAAGGGCGGCGCAGGGAGATTTGAAGTGTGCATGGGGTCCGAAGGAAAAGGACTGTCCTAAAGGCACAAAGTGGTCGGTAGGCGGCAACGCGTCTGCGGCAGCTGTGTGCATCAGACGGTGTCGAGGTTGACCGGAGAAAGCAGAATATGAGAGCGATGATTACGAATACGCGCGGACGAGATCCGGATGAAGAGGTCAGAGAAGGCGTGAGGGCGTGAAATAGGAAGATGCGAAAAAACAACTTCACTTCCCATTAATGGCAGACTAGAAGGTAGATGTTCGTCAAAAGATCGTCAAAATCATTGCAGCTGAGGTTGATTCAATTGATTCTCAGGTAGAAACTGAAATAACCTATCATAAAAAAGGCTGCAAAAAGTACCAGTATAGTAAATACCAAGATATCCTTACATTCTAGCAGTGTTTCCAGACAGCATTGACAATCCAAATCATCTATCTCCTCCATGATCTCTATCATGGAGGAGACAGCATTGACAATCCAAATCATCTATCTCCTCCATGAAATGGCGATACCGACCAATAGCTATAAGGTATTTTTCTTGTGAGCATTTGTCATTCAGTGGTCAATTGTCGAATAATCTATTTCTTATCGATGGTAAACCCATTTTTAGAAGCTAGAGCAACTCCAGGAAACGAAGATCTATAGTGAAAAGTTCTTCAATTTTACATTTAATCTAAATTATATACACTGGAAAATTAAAAAAAAATAACTTCCTCTCTTACTCAAGCAATCTAACACAGGTGTATTGAGTGGAAGAGTCAAATTACCAGAAACCAGAGTTAAAATGCTTACATTGGTTTTAACGCAATAAATTTAATTATGGAAAGTGCGCTTTCAGCAGCAGAATATATTCCTGGTAATGTACTCAAAATATTAATAATGGGCTGAAAAAAAAGATTATCGATTTTTGATACTTGTAAACAATTTTTAGAAAAAGAAAATTCAGGATTAAAGAAACAAATTAATGTAATAAAACAATAGAATATAATAAGGCATAAATATGGAAATATCTATAGAGAAAGTTTGCACGTTAAAGTAGCTTTATTGTCAGTCAATTTTCGAACAGATTCTCAATCAACAACATGATTTAAAAGTGAGGTAAAAGATGACACTACATCCTTCTCATTGTGGCCGAAAGTACCTTTGCTTTTACGAATCCTGAGTGATAACCAATAAATAAATCAATGGTTTCTTACAAAAGTAGGAATAAAGCTCACAAGTATACAAATCAAAACACGCCATATCGTGGTAATAATCTGCAACGAAAAAACACCTTCCGACAGATGACGTTAGTAATCCGCATTTTCCATCGAATGGCTCAAAAATTCCCGTTCTGAGGCAACGCCAAGGAAATCCAACTCATTTTGTCGTCAGTCCGAGGCCAAACAACGACATTCTTCCCACTTTCCAGTTTTGTGTGTGCTAAGTGTGGACGCATGTGGTTTGACTAACGCGTCAAAAAGCTCGACCGCATAAAATAATGAGTGAGTAGGAGAGAGAGAGAGAGAAGGGAATGAGAAATGATTAAGGGCACAAAAGGGACGTAAAAGAGGAGAGAGGTCGAGAGGCGAAGGTTTTTCGAGAGGGGATACGGTTGGAGCAGAGCCGTCCAGTTTTCTCTATGTACAGCGACTGAGGTGCAACGATGCGTTATCGCTGCGAGAGAAATCGAAAGAGAACCGGAAGAGGACGTGAGCAAAAGTCGTGCAACCGACATGACCTCCTGTTCCTGAAGAGGAGTGAGAATCTGGAGAGAGGAACGAGGTTAAGGCGTATGACTGCACATATCGATTGCGATATCGCTTTTTCGGAGTGCCTGCATTCCTACGGCTGCTATTTACTTACTTAATGGAGACGGAATTTTGTAAACGAAAAATATATAGAGCTTAAGAGACGGCTACGTAGAAAGTCCTAACAACTTCGATTTCGAAACGATACAATGTTACAGCATCCAACCATTTACCCGAAAGGTAGAAACATGTTTGCTAAGATGATGGGCCTTAGACTATTTGTTACAAATATTTTAATGAAATATCTGAGTTAACACCACTGTTGATTTTAATGGAATTTTTTTTAGATAATCTTTTCTGCATCATGGTATACATAAATCCATCAGCAAACAACTGAAAGCATAAATAAAAATAAAATAAAATATTTGAAGTAAAAATTGTAATTGTTTAACTTCATAAATAAAATACTGCAAGGTTTTCACAAACGAACAATTCTTTAATGGAGTTCGTACACGTGTACGCATAGAATGAATCGTGCGCTTTAATCCTCATTAGCTATTACAAATTTCTGTAATGAATGATAGGTATCCGCCTTAATGTTTGCCCGTCTTCTCTTTGTTCATTGATATTTATATAAACGTAACTTACAACCGCTGAGTATTAGAACCCGTAAGTAATTAAAATTGATCGCATCATACATATTATATGCAACACATCACACAGAAATGGGATCTCCTCATAGCGGAGTTTCACTTTTTATTTTGGGATTATTTTGGGATTATTCGGCCACATATATTACAATTTTTGGATTCATACGAAAAATTTTTAATTAGAAATGTTTGCTGAAAGTGCAACATCATTCATGTCATTATCTATTTTATTTGTCAACCGAGGCATGAAATTTTAAATTAATTCAGAGGTATTTGATTTAGAGATATTTAGGTCATCTTCAAAAGTAAACAGTGCTTATGCAATCAACAGACAAATTTAAAAACCGAATCAAAAATTAATTAGTCGATTAATTATCTCTGAGAGAAAAAATTAAAATGGAGTTTTGTCGTGCCCATAGCAGATTAACAGACGTAATTCCGTCACGCACATATTACAATGATTGATAAAGTCTGTCGTGGAAAAAGTTTAACTCGACGTTGTAAAAATTATATGTGAATACCATTTCATTAGACATAAGAAATGCTTATAAATGATAAATTTTCCGGAATTTTTTTCTTTGAATGAATAACTGATAGACCGATGACGAATTTTCATGCCTTTTTCCAAGAAACTAAAGATGGCTGGTTGCCTCTTTCCCAGTTTTACTAATCTAATAAAGTTTTGTTCAAGATGAGATATTTTCTTTTTCTCTTAAATAGAAATATTTTTTTGAGACGTATAATATTAATTATTAGAATAAATACGAAAAATATCCTTTTTTGATTCTGCACTAATGTAACTATTGATAATAGTGTGTACTATCGATAGTAGATTTTCCACGACACTATGTTACACCCGTTAATACAATTACGTGGTGTTTACTGAAAAGAGTAAACCCATGTTCTCACGCCTTATCAATGTTTTGTCAACTGCTAATATAATTTATATTAAATATGTGAAGAAATTCTCATTATAATTCATTCGGTTAGCAAATAGCATAAAGGTGTGAGAATAAAGGTGATAGAGAAAATAGAACCATCGTGTTTAATGCCATCTAGCTAACTGCAGTGACCTACTTTTCATCGAGTCTAAGATAATACGAGAATATGCCTTCTAATTGCTATCTACTCTTTCAGTATAATTGCACCGGCTTTTGCAGATGAACTAGGAAATGAATGCTCACAAGCGACGCTTTAAGAGAATCTATGTGCTCTAGGATAATGGCCATAAAATATGGGTCATTAATAGTGCAGTAACTCATCGGAAGATCGACAGAGAAAACGACTGATTGCCAAAACCGATCAGTTTGTTTTAGCAGGACTGTAAGGGTAAGAGTTGTCGATAGCATATACCAAATAAATGGGCAAAAGCGTAGAGAGAAGGGGGCAAAGACTTATCTTATCTTGTCCTGCTGGGATACTCACACAAGCAATGACACAATCTCCAAGAGCACAGCTTACCCGTTTAAGCTTGAACACTGGATCTTTCACCTAATCTAACCCATTGAAGGGTCCACTCTGTCTCTAGCCGCTTCTCCTCACCTCCAACCTCTCATTGGGAAACTAGGGTCCATAAAACACTCTGGGGGATATACGATAGGGACATTAATAATCGATAGACCGAAGTTTAAGGAGCAAAGATCATTTATAGGGTCGTTTCAGATTTAACCGCTCAGTGGGTTCTTCCTATAAATAATTACGGGTAGTTGGTGCGAAATTAATGTCTGAAGGGAAAGGTGAGAGGAGCGGAATATGGTCAGCATTTATCAGGAAATATAAATTCGTATTGCCACAGTTTAATAACTATATACCATTCTCTATAAAATATAAAACGTGCCTTGTATTACTGTATTTCAAAATAGCTTCATGAAGTGAGGTGTATTGAGTGGAAGAGTCAAATTACCAGAAACCAGAGTTAAAATGCTTACATTGGTTCTAACGCAATAAATTTAATTATGGAAAGTGCGCTTTCAGCAGCAGAATATATTCCTGGTAATGTACTCAAAATATTAATAATGGGCTGAAAAAAAAGATTATCGATTTTTGATACTTGTAAACAATTTTTAGAAAAAGAAAANTAGTACTGTATTACAGAAAAATAAATTAAAATACATGAAAACTTACGATGCTCTTAGGATAGAAAATGAGGTATTTAGAAGCCGGAACGTTAGTTTTTTATTACGCCCAAGATTCGTCTAGAGAAGCAATCTACTAAAGTATCTAGCCTCTAACTCTTACAAATACCGCGAGCGATCCTTAAAGTTGCAGTTGTGAGATAATTTTAAATCCTTCTGTCCATAATTCATAATTAATATTAGTGTATTTTTCTTAATATTAACTTTAATGGATAATCACATACCGGTTATCACTCCAAAACCTATGGGAGCAGTCAATACATTTAGTAGTATTTCACTTTTAAGGGAGTTAACATTTCTTATACCTTATACAAAGAATCGGAAAATATTTTCCAATTGAAAGATTAGTCTTAAGAAATAGATCGACCAATTTGAGAATGAAATTACCATTTTTAATATTTCAATAATTTTCCCGTCAACTATTTTCATTAATGTAGTCTTACAAGACTACGCTACCACTCCACGCGCTGTTGAAAAGAAAGACTTAATTTTTTCGTCCCAAGAAGATTGATATATCTTGAAAACGTTCCCTCTCCCTCCGTGAAACCATAAAACAGCGCCTCTGTCTCTCAGGACGCAATACTTATGGAAATATTGTGGATTTAGCTTCTCCGAGCGAGAAGAATAAAACCAATCTCCTCCCCAATCTGAAAAAAGTGAATGTTGTGTCTTTTAATTTCACCGGGGTTTGTTTAGAGGGCGAGGTATGTAAGAGAGGGGAATAATAAGGGGAAAGAATGAAGGAGGGTTAGAGTCATTCATAATCCAGACCGTCTCTCTCCCTTGACAGCATCCCTCCTTCCATCTCAAGATCCCCTTCTCTCGAATCTCCTTCCAATTCCCTTCTTCCCCCTCGCTCTTCCTCCTCCACAATCTGAACTACATTTATCTTCTTCCTCTACTTTCTTCTCTCACCTTTCCTTAGTCTCATCGTGTACATTCCTCGTTATCTTTACAACACGTTATGACTTCGTCTCCTTTCAATTAATTTTTAGTAATTGAGTTTCCATGTTAATCTCCTGCCTTTTAGATAATTTTTGCTTATTCATTCACTTTCTTTATGTTTGATTATCACTTTTATCTCATATTTTACTAACGACTACGAAGCGAGCACTGTTGGTATGAATTTTTCGCTTAGTAACTCTCTACCAATCTCGCCTTTCTTTATGATCATACGCTTGGTATTTGCTTCAAACATTTTTCATCTGACGCAAACATAACTTAAAACTGTAGAAGGAAATGTAAAAGGAAAATGAACGGAAATGTATTAAATTACTTTTCCATTATTGCAAACGTGTGTTGAAGAATTAGAAGATAACAGAATTTTGCAATAACAGAATTTAGATTTATAGAATAATTGAAGTTTTAAGATATTTAACTGTGTTTTCACAGTGACAAGATAATGAATCCCTTACAAATTTTGTGGAACTCCTAGAGCTTCCTTGCGGCTATCAGGTGGAGAATCTATTCGTTCTTAGTTTTTTACATTCACATATCTTTTACACATATATATTGCCTTAAATTTATCAATGTACAGCTATGATGGTAAATATTTTAGAAAAGACATATTTGTCTCAATTCCGAGAAAATAAATCTATATGAATCAAATGTATCCCCATGTTCTCTACTATATCTTAAAACCCGTTCATTACTATCCCATATCACCCTCAAAGTTCCCTCTCCATCCACACCTTCCCTCATCATCCTCACATTTAATTCTCCCTCCCTCCTGTCTGTGCCAAAATATCGCGCCCCGAAAACTCTCCATCCGATGGCAGAACACCCGCTACGTCTCCCCCAAACCCTCTCCTTCCTCATCCCGCAGAGTATTTTTCTTCCTCCATCTAAAGGCACTTCACTCGCAGTGGGCCCCGGGCGTGATTGGCACGTCTCGTTAACCACCCTCCCCTCCTTACTTCCACACGCTTTCGACCGCTTCTCTTCCCTTGAGAGAGAAATAATGGTCAGTCTCGCCTCGCAGCTTCGCTCTTCCAGACAACGCCAACAGACTTCTTTCCCCTCCCTTCGCCCATTTGGTCCACCCCCACAAAACTACATCCATTCTCCCATATCAATTTCCGCTGCCCTTTCCCCGACCCTCGCCAATTCACTCATTCACGGCACCCCTCACGCCACAATAGCGCCATGCCCCCTTTCTGCTTCGATCGCACGCACACACAAGCCATTCTCTATCGTCAAGAAGTGACTCTCCCCCATGCCTACCCCTAATATACTACCCCTTTACTCTTTATTTCAATTAACGCCGTCCCTTAACTCCCTTTCGTAATTTTTCCATTGTTTCCAAATCGGAAAGTTCCGCTAAACCTCCCGCAGTCCTTCTCTGAAAAGTTTTGCAAATTCAGTGATGCAAATATATTTCACTATCCCATTCAATTCATGTTTCCATTGTTCTGCCGCGTTCACAAATATACGAGAAACGGTAGAGGTTAGAGATTAAAGAACGGTATCATGATTGTTTGTTATATAGATTAACTATAAACCTTCACTTTAACTCTAACAAACCATTATAATACCAGGCCATAAAGTTACACTAGCTACAGTCTATTTCAAGTATACATAATAATATCGGGCCTTAGAATTTGATATTTTCTAATGAATTTTGAGAGCGTAGACAACCTAAGTTAATCTGTATTTCCTGGTACAACATGCATGAAGAATGCAGCCTTTACTCGCTATGTTGAGACAAAATAATAATTCTGTTTAAACTCAATTAACACCATCTCATATGAATTATGAACATAGCTATATAATTGATAACAAAATAACAAGTAAAACCAATTGAAAACAAATATTTCAAATAAGTAGTACCTTTGGAAATTTAAGACTCCTCACAGCATTTATGATGTTGACTGAAGACCAATCATCTTTATTAAGGTCTATATAAAAAGCAAATGTCTGTCCGTCCACCTATTTATCTTACAAACGGCTTGCCTTAGAGATCTGAAACAAAATTCATTGTGTTTCTACGATGCTGAAATCCCAAAGAAAACTATTCTCATCTCTGTAAAGACCCGGGTTCGAGCCCATAATAGGTCTCCATAAGAGATGAACGTAAATAACGTTTTCATAACATGCAGAGGTTGTTTCTTTTACAAAATTAAGTTAAAAATAATTGTCCTACGAAATTGAGACAAATGTCACAAGAAAGGAAAATGATCATAGATTCTTATTTTAGTCGTGAATCATTCATATAATTTCGAAATTGCGAGAACTTTGATAAAATAGACGGAAGATTCGTAATTTTTTTGGAAATAAACAACCCATCCTTTTTACCAAAGCAATTGTTGAACATTGACGTCATGAGTTATATAACTGATTATCCCGTATAAATGCACGTGGATAATCAGTTAGTATACTTTTTCATAAGAAATGTACGTAAAATTGGTTTTCGTTACCTGTAGATGTTGTTTCTTTTACATAATTAAATTAGAAGCAATAGTCCTAAGAAATTGATACAAGTGTCACAAGAAATGAAAATGATCATAGATTCTTATTTTAATCGTGAATCATTTATATAGATCCGAATCTTCGAGGATTTTGATAAAACACACGGAAATTTCGTAAAATTTTTGGGAAATAGACAACCCAGCCCTTGGACGACTAAGACCATTATTGAATGTTGATTTCATGAATTATCCTATATAAGTGCACGGGGATAATCAGTTCTTATAATTTCTTTAAGAAATTTACGTAAAGTATGCTTAATGACTTGAAAACATCAAATAAAAATAAGAAATATATTGAGTTATCTTACGACGGAATTTTTTTGTGTTTAGGAGGACCAGATATATACGATAATAGATATATTTTTAAACTAAATTAAGTTCCGTCATATTTGACGGGGGCGTTTACTAGTCTTTATTAAGGTCTATAAAATATGAGATTCTCTTTCGATCAATTTTAGTTCTATTTAGGTTTTTTATTTGCATAGATTACTAATATAATTTCGACTTATTTCTACTCATCAAACCTTTCCCAGCGATTCATAATTCTTATGTGTTCGATGGTAAGGTTAAGAGATCAGTGTCGTCCAAAATGTAACACAATTGCACCTGCAAAATGTAGTGAATAATCTTTTGGAGAAACCGATTTCTATTTTTTTTCTTATTTAACCCGATCTCCTCCTCTCATTACCTGAATAAATAAGTGTTGTCTGTTTTTTAAGCTCTCCCTGTCGCACGAGATTTATACAACTTGAAATAATTTTAATTTTCAAATATAGTTATGGGGGATACTACTCATTTGTTGAGACATGGTGCCATTCTGTACTCATAGATTCTCGTTCGATCATAAAGAGGGGTAACACATGGGCGCACTCTACACTGTGTCCACTATCCCATACTTTGTAAAATCAATGACATCAGGAATCTGAAATGGATTGGAAGGCGTGAGTAATTTCCAAGTTCCACATATCCAAGGATTTACACATAATTAGTAAATTATATGGAATCCTTTATAAATATGCTTTGAAGAGTAACAATAAAGAATATATCGAGTTAATATTTAAATTTGGATTGCGTAAGAAATCTAAAATTAACAAAGGCGAAATGTATTTTTCATAGCGTTTAAAACGAAAAACATAATTGAAACTCTAACAAATTTGGGCGGTTACTTGATAAGCCATACTCAATACTTGAGAAAGGTTACTTCATTATGAACGTACGTAATCTACAAGAAAAAATTACGGGAAAAAGACGATATATTTCGAGAAATGAAACGTTTTCACAAAAGACAATACTAACGGTACACTTAGTATGGCCCTCCGGGTTGCCATACAGGTACGCACGCCTTCGCCTTTGGTGAAAGCGGTTTTGACTTTCGATCCTAGTGAAGGCTCAGTGGGTGCGAAATTGCCTAAGCTGTTGAAGTAATTTTAAAATTACTTCTACCATTCCTAAATAACTCATCAAGTCAACCATCGATCTATTCAATAGGATCATCTGGATTTAGTGATTGCTTAAAGTTCCAATAAAGTAAACAAGTTGTATTCTTTCCGTGCTTTATCAACGATGGAATATTGGACTTTGGTGACATGTTGAACAAATAAAGCTATACACATTCTTTATATTGTGAAGATTTTTTACTAGCAAATCAGCGTAACAGCGTATAAAATTCTATTCACTATTAAGTGCTCACTCAAAAACTAACTTTTTCACTATCACCGCAATGTTTGATGACTATGCAGTTCTCAATGTTACATTTTCTAAGACTCAGTTTGAAAAATGACTTTAGGAAAGTACTAGCGAAAGAACGTATAAGGAAGAATATGCTCTAATCAGACGGAAGAGCAGAGGCCAGAGGAAGTCTTCGATCGTGAAAATTCTTCGACGAAGAAGTTCTCTGTCTATTCTTTGCCGTTTAACTTCCTTCTTTTTATGTAAAGAGAATAAACAGACTAAAAGTTACAAAAGACTACAAAAAACATTGCCGAAAATAAAGTGGTAAGAATAATATCCATCAATAATCAGCATAGAAATATCAATATTGCAAATAAATCTGAATCGTTGGTTATGCAGTATTTAAATTGAGAGAATAATGATTGATTCCTGGAAAGGGAATGAAAAACAAGATTTTGTTCACCGAAGAGATTCTTCGCACTGTTGCAGCAAGCAACTGCGATCGCACCTATTTAAAATTGAAAGCCATGGTCTAGTCATCCAATTTGTACTTCGCCCGTTTTTTTCCTCCAGTCACCCAGCAGAATGAAGAACAAGAGACTTCCGCTCTTTCGTACGCTCAGCGTCGGAAGCGATGCATAATAAAGACCGTAATCAAATTCCCTGTTACTGATTGGAATGTGCTCAGGGACTCCGTTCGGGCGAGAAATTGCGCTAAGGTGACCCTTGCTGTCAATTAACGGGGAATGTAAAAGCAGGACCGAGAGACTATTCTTCATTTTCTTTGGCGGCCGTCTCTAATTTTTTTGTTTCCTGCAGATGAAACATGAGTTTCGCCCAGAGCCTCTTCAAATATTCTACTTCACCGACAAAATCACTTGGCTCTCAAATCGGATCATTAGGTACTAAAGCGCAAAGTTTAAATAATAGCATAATAATAAAGATTCTTTCGTATATTCCGAACTTGCTAAACTAAATATTTAATTTCAAATTCCGAAGAAATGGAAATTTAAAATTTTGAGTAGATAATCCGCGAATAATCGGAATGAAATATCATTGGAAATGTTCCATAAGAAATCTAAATTAATCTAATTTTTTATTCTTAAAAGTTTTGCAAATTTGCTAGACTT
>KZ308461.1:590663-610567 GCA_000376725.2 Ladona fulva | reverse complement strand
TCCTTGGGTTTCAGCCGCACGGATTTTCTGTGCTGTGTTATTCACCTTTCCCTAAGAACTGAATGTGTTTGACCTAACAACATAACGCAACAATCTGTTTAGGAAGATTTACGAATCAGGTTTGGCTAAAATGGGCACTTCTATTTCGATTCCAGAAGATTCTAACAAGAGTTTTGCTTTTTGCGTTTAAAAGATACATGTCCTACGTAAAATTTACTTGTGATTAATAGTACAGAAAATATTCACCTATCAAACCAAACAACTAACCTAAGAATCTAAGGCAGGAAAGATAATAAGTAATTAGATACGAAGTTTATTAGCTACTAATATTTGAGAATTTATTGCCACAGAATATTAACTGCATTTCAGCATTGCATGAACACAAATTCAAAAGAAATTTTCTCCTGTTAGAATTACTAGGGTATGATAAAGGACCCACACTAAGAAATTACACACACAATGCTCTGCCGCTTCATCGAGCGACGATTCAGCGGAACCGTGTACCCGCGAACTCAAGAAAGAGCAGCGCAAGGCGAAACGATTTGTTAAAAAATTCTGCCGAAAAAAAGCAAGCGTTACGAAAATGATCTAAAACATAGGTTGGGAATCCTTGAAAGAGAGGAGATTAGAAGCTAGGCTGCGAATGTTTGATGAATTCAGTGAAAGTACATTTGCGGAAGACGCAATCTACTACGGAAGACGTATTATGCGATCCTCTGCTACTTCGGCCGATCCGAAAATGAGCAAGAAATAAGAGCGATTGATACGAAGACAATTCGTTTTAGGGACTCACTCTTTCCGCAAACGATACCCGACAAAAAATAACTAAAGAGGAAACTCGAACGCTTGGTGTTTACACCCTCTACCATACGCCGCAAGGCGGTTAGAAGGGTATGCATGCAGATTTAAATTTAAAAATAAATTTTATGAAAATTTTTCAAATTGAAAATTAATTTATTCTTCAGGCCAAACGAATTTTATTTTAAATATTATGTATTTCCCGAGACGCAGAATCATTTTATACGCACTCCAAAGCAGTGATCATGATATTCTGGTCATGAATAGATATTACTATAATGTAATCCGCGAGAATAAAATGATCTTATTTTCTATAAAAATCATAAAATATTTCATTTATAATTATTAACTGTAACCATGTATGTATTTTGTGTCATTCGGATAAGAATTATTCACGGATATTGGAAAGCAACTCTATAACCCTGCTACAAGACCATTTGAGATTTATTTCGGAAATTCACAATATGTTAAATAATCATAATTAAATAGTCTTGTTCTTTACGGTTGCTCTGACCAAATGTAAGGATAGAAACATTTGTTAACCCTCAATGTAGAGAGTGGATCGAAATTATGGTCTATTGGAAATTATTAATTATTAAAACTAATTTACTTGAGATTCCATTTGCCACTTTTCTTTCAGCTTTACGTGGTTCATAAAAAAGACCAGGAAAATTTTAATCGACTTGAACGGTAAAATTTTTAGAGTTTATTCCTTAAGTTTGCCGAAAACTGTCCTTCCTTGGATGACTTTTTTATTACCTGTACAACGATTAAAACATTGAGAGGTTTGATAGGTTTGATCCTTTACTGAATAAACCACCACGTAATGAATGAAGATCCGTAGTATTGGAGATGCCTGAAAAAGACTTACGGCTATTCACTTTCTATATGGTATAAGTTATATGGTTATAAGTAAGTGTAGTATAGAGTTATAAGCCCAGCCTTCTCAGCTTACCATATTCAGCTATTTTTCATGCTCACAATCCGCACTGATCAAAATTTTAAAAAATAAGCTAAATTAGTAACGCATGCATCTCGGCAATTGGATTCCTACGCAGACACGCCTTTCCAGTGAACGCCTCCAAGGGCACATAGTCTCTCCTCCTCCTCCAGATTCCCCCCTTTCCATCCCAGACGCTTCCCTACGGAGCAAGTTAGTCACGAAAGACAACGACCCCACACTATCGCATACACTCCTTTCTCTCGAGGCGTGGGGCTCCTTACGGCACCCAAGAGTGACGTCACGGAACGGGAAACGAGAGGCCAGGTAAAGGAAGTAAATGGAGGCGGAGGGTTGGAAACGACAGCGAGGAAGTGGACTCCAAAAATTGCAGGAGAAAGGACGAGGGAAAGAAAAGTGTGAGCGCAAGAAAAACGTTGGACGGGTGGAATACTGTTCTCCCGGTGAACAGGAAACGCGGGAGGGAAGATGAGGACTAGAAAATGAAGATAGCGAGACCGAATAGCAGAGTGGAGAGGGCCTAAAATATTCACATCCTTGACAGAATGGTGGAATTTGCAAATCTGATGAATATTTTACAGTGAGACCGAATGAAACGATCCAGAAAGATAGCTAATTGAAAGTATCACTCGAGAAATACCCAATAAAAATCCCTGGGAGAGATATACATCCAGTGATAAAGGACGTTATGAAATAAGATGTTGATAGTCGCTTGACTTCCGTATAAGATAGGTTACAATCGCTTGCAAAATTAAGAAAAAGGTAAAATACTTCTACTCTCTATTATTATCTGAATATTTTAACTTAATTACTTGATTTCACTTCATTATACTAACAAAAAATATCTGCAGAGAATGAATGAATACTAAGACATCGAATGAATGTTTGCTTTAAAATACGGAAACATTTTCTCAAATAAAAATTTCCTTTTTACTTCGACTTAATGCGAATTACAAACTGTACCTAGATTGTACCCTCATTTTATTATTTTGGAGTTTTTCTTTTACAATTATTACTAACGTACGACTGACGAAATGTGATAGGTTGGCATATCTGGAGCAGGTTCCGAACTGCAGCATTTCCAATAATAATATGTCAACTTCAATGATGATTCGGTAAGGTATCCACAAACGAGAACGAAAATTGGCCATTCTCACCTTACTCACCGCAATCACTGTTTTCGTCCGCCNTGATCAGCGATGGGGGAAAAACTTACGGATGACCGCGACAAAAAGGATGTTACACAAAAAATGTGTGTATGTAGCACTCATGAACAATTTGACGATACTAGCGACTAATAAGAGTATTCTACTATAGATAATGAAACCCTTCCAATGATCAGCGATGGGGGAAAAACTTACGGATGACCGCGACAAAAAGGATGTTACACAAAAAATGTGTGTATGTAGCACTCATGAACAATTTGACGATACTAGCGACTAATAAGAGTATTCTACTATAGATAATGAAACCCTTCCAATGATCAGCGATGGGGGAAAAACTTACGGATGACCGCGACAAAAAGGATGTTACACAAAAAATGTGTGTATGTAGCACTCATGAACAATTTGACGATACTAGCGACTAATAAGAGTATTCTACTATAGATAATGAAACCCTTCCAATGATCAGCGATGGGGGAAAAACTTACGGATGACCGCGACAAAAAGGATGTTACACAAAAAATGTGTGTATGTAGCACTCATGAACAATTTGACGATACTAGCGACTAATAAGAGTATTCTACTATAGATAATGAAACCCTTCCAATGATCAGCGATGGGGGAAAAACTTACGGATGACCGCGACAAAAAGGATGTTACACAAAAAATGTGTGTATGTAGCACTCATGAACAATTTGACGATACTAGCGACTAATAAGAGTATTCTACTATAGATAATGAAACCCTTCCAATGATCAGCGATGGGGGAAAAACTTACGGATGACCGCGACAAAAAGGATGTTACACAAAAAATGTGTGTATGTAGCACTCATGAACAATTTGACGATACTAGCGACTAATAAGAGTATTCTACTATAGATAATGAAACCCTTCCAATGATCAGCGATGGGGGAAAAACTTACGGATGACCGCGACAAAAAGGATGTTACACAAAAAATGTGTGTATGTAGCACTCATGAACAATTTGACGATACTAGCGACTAATAAGAGTATTCTACTATAGATAATGAAACCCTTCCAATGATCAGCGATGGGGGAAAAACTTACGGATGACCGCGACAAAAAGGATGTTACACAAAAAATGTGTGTATGTAGCACTCATGAACAATTTGACGATACTAGCGACTAATAAGAGTATTCTACTATAGATAATGAAACCCTTCCAATGATCAGCGATGGGGGAAAAACTTACGGATGACCGCGACAAAAAGGATGTTACACAAAAAATGTGTGTATGTAGCACTCATGAACAATTTGACGATACTAGCGACTAATAAGAGTATTCTACTATAGATAATGAAACCCTTCCAATGATCAGCGATGGGATAAAAACTTACGGATGACCGCGACAAAAAGGATGTTACACAAAAAATGTGTGTATGTAGCACTCATGAACAATTTGACGATACTAGCGACTAATAAGAGTATTCTACTATAGATAATGAAACCCTTCCAATGATCAGCGATGGGATAAAAACTTACGGATGACCGCGACAAAAAGGATGTTACACAAAAAATGTGTGTATGTAGCACTCATGAACAATTTGACGATACTAGCGACTAATAAGAGTATTCTACTATAGATAATGAAACCCTTCCAATGATCAGCGATGGGGGAAAAAACATTTTTCAGTTAATTTTTAAACATTTGCCACAAATAACTGTCAAAATTGAGACTGCTCTCTTGTTGAAATGTACGTGTACAATATTTCGACCAGACCAAAATCTTCAAACAAAAAAGACGTTGAAAACAAGCACACGCACTGCCATTTCCAAGATTCCCAGACACTCATTTATGAGAAAAATTCCCTCCTCCTCCTCGTCTCCCTCCGTTTCCCTCGCGCTGCTTCCAAAATCCCAGTCCATCAAGTTTCATCCAACCGATCGGAAACATCCGAGGCGTCCTCCCATCTTGCCCGGCAACTGCGGATTCCATCTGCAAAAAATGCTTTCATTCCCTGCTATTCTTCCTCGTAAGGACTAGAGGGACAGCCCGGAAAGAGAAAGGAAAAATCTCCTTCTCGATATTTTCTCTCCTTACAATAACCTCATTTCTCTTTTATTATCAGGATATTTATTTTATCCCTCGCTGGACAATGGTGAGATACAATGTTTTTCCCCTCAGACTCACTTCGAAGGAACTCCCTGCGTAGCTTCGTTATTTATGGCCGATAATCCGCGGAGGCTATTCAGACCTCTGCTGGAGCTCTCGCAATCCCTTCTCCTTCCCTTCACCATTCCACATGCTCCTCTCAACGCCATGGGTCTCTCCCGTCGATTCTTTCGCGGTGCGACGAATGCCTCCTTCATCTTCACGTCAACCTACATGAGACGTCATCGCTCATCTTTCAATGACCGATTGTCCGATAGTCTAGGTCTTGCGAGATTTCTCCATTAAGAGAAACGACGGGCAATTACCTCAGTTGAAGAAGGCGCTACGATAATTAATGCCGTCAAAGAAATAAGCAACGCGTAAAAAGAGTCCCAATTCTGAAGTGATAATAAGTGGGTTATGTATTCAGGTACATAAAAAGTATCTTAAATAAAGATAACAATCAAATTTATATTTATTTGACTGCGAAAAGAAATTATCTTTCAATAGAGATAAATCATTACCACCTTTTGATTCTTAAAATAACTAATTTGCCCTTATTTCGAGTGTGCAGTTCTCTTTAAAGTTGAAAGATACATACTTTTCATAAGGTAAACATCGTATACCCGTACAAGTAAACCATAAAAATATTTCTCTTAATCTATTACTTTTAATTGCTTTACCTCGTATTTAGCCTCACGTTTAAAATTATTCAAGTTTGGAACACCGGTAAATATTAACTAAATATTATTAATTTGAAAAGTTAGTAATTTAATCTATATTACTAACGATTATGATCTACTAGGAAAAATGCGATCTCCTTTTATTTCTCTCTTTGGACGATTTTGTTCATTCAAATATAAATTAAGCATGAGAAAACATTTCTAAAGCATTAGCAATCGAATCATGAAACAAAACAGATGAATGTATATAAATAGCAGGAAACGTAAAACACAGAGATCAATCTATTTCACGTCGCCACAGAATGTTGTTTTCGGTGCTACAAGTAGTGATTGCACAAAGTGGATGACTAATGGTGATCTCCAAAATTAAAAAAGTATATCCTATCCCGAACCAGGTTTTTTTTCACACAAACCTCTCTTTCTACCAAATTCACGTCGCTGACTCAATTTGTCCAACATGGCGCCTCCTGTCTATCGAACCGCGCTGAACGAATGAGGCTGGGGTCGTGGGTTGTACCCGAAAACCGCGGATCACACAAATCGCCCCGGAGAAAGAAATGGTTCCCCATTACTCCCATACGTCCTCCCTCGCCCTCTCTTATACCCTTTCCTTTTCCCATCCTCCCTTCCCTTATTTCTACCCTAGCACTTATCTCTTTTTCCCTCCACCACCTGGTCGGACTCACCTGGAATACCCCCACGCATTCCACGCTTCCCCTTCTCCATCTCTTATTTTTCTCAACCTCTTCCTCTTCATTCTAACCTCCATCAACCCTTTCTCTTCCTCTAAACCCATGTATACTTTCTTCCTCCTATTCTACATCTACTTTCTCTTAATTTCTTCGATATCTCCTTTTACCCTTTACTCGTGCACTCTCCGGGAAGAAATACTTTGAAAGCTATCTCTAGAGAGGCTAAAATAAGATAGCGTTTAGCTACTTGGTGTATTGAAGGTACTCGATCCAATTCCCAAGCGGTTGTTCCGAAACAGAATTCTATGGCTTCTTTTCAGACATCGAGAAAATTTCCCGACGTTATCTCTTAGTATCCTTCTGTAAATTATAAGGAATCAGGATTGCAAGCATTTTGTAAAACGTCCATGGTTCGAGGATCTAAATGTTAAAAAGAGACAATTCTATCTAAAAAAAGATATATCCCTATTTAAAAGAATAATTCTTACGGTTATATGGGATATTGCGCATACCAAAGAGAATAAACTCCTTTAGGAGCAATAGGAATAGACATTACTTTGTATGTCTGAGCTCAGAATATACCGTAGGTATCTCTTTGACCAGAAAAAAATTAAAAACCTTCATTTAGCTCTTCTAACAGAAAGAGATCCTTATGGACAATGTGTATTTTTACTTTGTTGTATTAAGAAAACATATACATCTACGATAATATAGAAATAAAAACTGGATTTGTAAAGAGATTCATGTTTGACAGATGTTGTACCGCATCGAATGAAGCCATATACTGCCTTCATTTTGCCAGATAACACAGGTCAAACCTACAATGACAGATTCTTCCTTATTCTTTCTTACTTATCATTACTAAACTAAATATCAGACGATATACAAAATCGTACATTTTAAAGAAGGCACTGGGTACTGGTCACCACAAATTTGTTTTGATGATAAATTAGAGCTGTCAAATAAGTCTTTTGACCACTTATACTTAATTAAAAAAGATAACACAGGCGATTGTTGCAATAGGAAACGCCCAGAAGAACTTTCTTTGTGAAAATTGATATGATGAAATCGGAAGAAAGAAATGGCGATGTGAGACCACCGTAAGATACTCGTGGTCCAATTCCATAAAAATTAAAATTCAGATCTTGACCCCAAAGAATACTAAAGTTACAGTTCCGTAACTAAAACTTACAACTATATCATCTCCTTCAATGGAAATGGAAACAATGACAGAAATGAAAAATGCCAGATGAAATTATCTCAAAAATGCACTTTTTTGATATAATTAAATCCTTTTGACTGAAACTTCAAATTAACTCGCGAGGAGGTAAGGTACCAGAAAATTCATCAATATTAGAACTACCTACTTGTTGCGAAAATCAACAGTTCAGATTTGAATTCTTCCGAAAAACATAAAGGTTGTAGCAAAACTTAGATCATGAAATGGAAAATTCGATTCATGGACATATAGGATCTTACGGGAAGATAAACCAAAATCTTGTAAAGAATTGTAACTTCAAGGTGAAAATAGATACGAAGAGAAACGTATGAACATCTTTTCACAACAGTTTAATGATTTTTACGAAATTTTTCTTCCGAGGACCCACTCTCCCCAGTTATGAAATTGTTAACAATTCCTTTGATTTATTTTTCTGTGGAAAAGCTACTCAAAAATTCGTCCATTTTGAGAAGCTCACGGTCGGCTTTTTAATGAGAAGAAACGAAACTTGTTGTATCTGCCTTCAGTTGATATACATAAACATGCCGGCATCGCAACCCTTTGAAAAAGAGTGATGGAGCGAAAAAAAGATACACCGCGATTCCAGAATTTATGCGGAACGGAGAGATGAAGTCATTTTTCACAAGGGTGAGTAAAGAATCCCGTCTGTTTCTTCTTTATTAATATTCTCTACTTCATCCTACCTTTTGGAATACGGAATAGCCAGTCCAACATTCTAATAAGCCTCCCTCAAAAGAAAATGAAGAAGTTTTTATATCGAAGAATCGATAAGTTTTTCATACCTCTAAAATTTCTTTGAATGTATACAATATTAATATTTATTTTAGCAATTACTTAGAGTATAATATGTTAATTTAAACGCTCTAGAAACTAAAATCATAAATTTTGATGCCATTTTCAACTTTGGTGTAATCACATTGAAGGCTGCAACGTTGACTGTTGCTAGAACGTTGCTGTAAAATAAGTACTCCACCTCAAGCTAAAGCTCTAGGTTCTAGAAGTAACAATATTCTCAATATTCATGTTCATCTACATGTACAAAGAGAGAAAAAAATTTTCAATACAATGATACACTTTCAGCTTCAAATGATTAACTTTTCTTGTATGGACGCTGACAAGTTAAACAAAGCAAAAGATAATTTCAATTCGTTTCGTACAGTTCCTTAAAGAACCAAATCACACGACATTACCCATCGCGATTCCTTGCCATCCATCCATATCATCCTTCTACGATAAACATTTCAAATATTTCCAATATTTTTGCAGTGAGTGCTAAAATATTCAATACTAATACAAATACACAAAAGTGATAATACGTTATTGAAGTAAATAAGAAATAAGAATATAAAAATTAAATCTTATAAGAACCATCTCCAGAGTTTCGGAGAAATTGCTCAAATAAACGGCATGACTGGAAGCTAATATGATGGCAAACGCTTTCTCATCGACTTAGAGAAAACAGGTTCGATCAGACAGTCGAAGCGGTACTTTCAAAGAGAAGTGCGCCCCATCCATTTTTCGGCGCAAAATACCAGAAATAATTCCATAGGTACACCCGTGTCATGACAAACGTTCGTTTCCGTTACGCTCTTTCTCCTCTGCAGCATTTTTTTGCAACGGGGCCGAGACTCGTCTCTCTCTCTTCGTACGAACTTGACCGCGTAAATTCGAGAAGAAATATCGCTGAGCTCGCTCGCCCACGTGTGCCGCACTTTTTTCAACTTAACGCGGATGAATCACTTGAATTCAAGCTGTTGCGAAAGTTCCATCAGGAGGAGCAACTACGGAGGAGAATTGCCTATAATACGTGTGCCACACAGCGCTGATACCGAGTGTTGCAATAAAGAGAGAATCCGGAGCCGAAGAAAGGAGGAAAAGTAAGGTATGTTTGTACGACCTTTTGAGCACATCGAAATAGCAGCTCACGCTCTATGGGTTTAGAGTAGATCTGGCTGCTACCCTCATTCTCTCCAACCTCCACTCTTCTTACAGTTCCAGGCGTTGGGGCCCATCCTACACCCCCAAAGCAATCACGAGATTGCGAGCCTTTACCCCATCCCTTTCGCTGGCCTCATAAGTCGTCTTCCCCTTCTCACCCCTTTATTTTCTTCTTTCTCATCCCATCTTCACACAACTTTATTCCTCTCCCCACCCTCGCTCTCCAAATCCCACGCAATTCCCTTTTGCCAGCCACAAAACAACAGAACACACAAACGAGCAGGGGGATCAAGACGCGAGCACCTGAGTCGTTACAGGTTTTCAATCACACGTAGATTCCGGGAAACGAGAGAATGAGGTTAGGAGGGGTAAGTAAAAACAAGGGATGTTTGGGAACGGAGTGCCATGAAGGAGGTTCTTAAAAGGAGTGACGGTTGCAATCGATTCTTTCATTTTTGTCCGTTACCATCGCTAAATTTGTGACTTTTTTCCCTAACATTCCTTCCGAACGCTGGAATTTGGAAACCGTAAGCCTCAGGTTACACAATGTGAATTACAATCAGCAACTTACGGCATCTTTACAAGAGAAACTTAAATCACCATTGATTGACATATTAGTATCGCGTACCAAATAAGGCCTTGTGAGACATATTTCGAGAAGACAAATTTTTGAAGAGCTTTAGGTGGAAAAAAGAAAGCGAAGATATTGCTTCTGCGGTAATGGGTTCGAAATAAAATTTCTTCTACCCTCAAAATCTGTTTATCACCTATTGTATCTTTTTCACTGAAAATGAATCTGAAATTTTCTTAAGATCAATATTTTCAGTATTGTGATCAAATTTCATGATAAAAAGTTACCTTCATCATTTCATAAATAGATAAATTATCAATATTTGGTGCATACTATTTTGAAATTCAGTCCCTTTTCTTTGAAAGTAAGAGTTCACAAGTTAGTGTATATGTTACCTCCTAAATAACTTTGAGAACTTGAGTCCGTAAACAAAAAATCAATCAGCAATCCCAAACAGTATATGACTAATCTTGGGACGTATTTATGTCCTTATTATATTCTATTTGGGGTTACTTCATTTGCAGATACTAAGGATTTGTTAGAAAAGAAACGTTAAGAATGAAAATTATGAAAAATTAACTTAGCAATACAATATTTTTAGATTATATCAAGATGTTTTCGAATAAAGATGCACTTAAATCCATACCTTACTATACAAATTATTAGAGTAATAAAGGAGTAAGAACAAACAGTATTTTCACAGAATATTTCTTTTTATTTACAATCAGTTTCGTCTACTGGTAGACGTCATCAAAAAAAATATATTCTGTGGAAATTACTATGCGTGTGTTCTTATTTCTTTAGTAGTAGAGCTTAGTAACATTAGATTCAAACAAGGAAATGGGTAAGATGACTTGGCACGATAAGTCGTGCATCTAGGAAAATTCCCAAGGAGAAATGTACATGAAAAAAGTCTGACGGAACCGGGACTCGAACCCGGGTCTCCCAATTGCCGGTCGGTTGCTATATCCATTGAGCTATTCCACCAGAACATTTCTCCATGCCGTTAGTGTCTAAATATCTATGCAAATATTGCATGTTATTGCATATATAACTTGACTTTCAGGCAGCCAAAGTATAGACACCTTTTCTGCTAACAAATCTAAAGAAAGAAGGAAGAATTAAAGGAAAGATATAGCCACACAGGCATGGAACGTATCGCCACAAGTTGTTATTATCGGAGGTTTACCTTTGCAGCAGCTCGTCTTCTCCAGCCTTACTTAACGTATTTCTCCTTTCCTTCATTTCTGTTATCTTTTTTTACACAGTGTATTATATTGTAAATATTTCAATCCAGATATATAATGCATTTCTTTAATGTAAATTTAATATACAATAATCAGAAATATAATGAACTTTTTCCTGAAAAAGTAACATCCACATAAAACCTCTTATTTCAGTCGACCTCTTAAATTCAGTCTAATAAATGCAACGAAAAGCTCAACTAGTGTTAGGGTTATAGATGGTAAACGAGGATATAACAACCCTCACCAAAAAATATGTTTATGCACCCTTCACAATGCCAATTGGCTTACACTCGTATTTCCCTAATTTCTCCTACAGAAACAACTAGAATCAGGCCTGTCCTATGGCGAATGGGATTAATTATATGAGTATTTTGTGTTCAGGCATCTCATATTAGTTTGTGCAGAAATTGTAAGCCTCCATCTGCAACAAAAATTTCCACTGCAAGAAATACTACTCTTATTACCACATTCCATTCTTTCTTTGGTCAATCTTCTCATTCTTATGGAGAGAAGTTGGTTAAGGTTTGGTCCGGAGAGTTAGAGAAAAGGAGAATGGACATCACAGTGAGGGAAAAGCGAGAGTTTTGTTCCTTACGAATGCCATCTGGCGCAGAAGTCTGAAGTAGCAATCCAAGAGACGAACAAACAGCAAAGAGCGTGGGCCAAAAGCAAGAGAATTTTGGGGGAAGAGTGGGGCACAAGAGTTGGAAGGGACGAAAGAAAATTGTGTAGGAGATGCCCGAAAAGCCTCCGAAATGAAAATCCAAAGTGAATGAAACAAAGGTTTTCTTAACTCTTTGTGGCGGAAGAAAAGTGCCGATCGTGGAACGAAATGGAAAGTAAAGTGCCATCGTAACTGCTCACTTCGGTGATTGAATCGATTAATAAGAAAATAATTAAATAAGAACAGAAGCAGTATTGGTTGTAATATATTGTGATTAAAATGAAGGAAGTTTAAATGCAAGCAATCATAAATTATTTGGGAAACAATAGAACGCCAACTCCATTACGTGCTGTAAGAAATTTAATCTTCGTAGATAATTCTTCATATCATCTCCAGCTAATGACTTGGAAATCGTCTTCTTGGATGTTAAATAAAATTTTAGATGAGGTAAATTTACTAGGATCCTTTGTCTGGGTTATGAAAGTCACCTTATTTACTAATATGTTATCAAAAATGATGAGTGGCCCTCCTTGAAATTAATCTATTGAACCTATTTATAAATCAAAGAACCGCCAATGATTTTTAAGCGGAGAAATGAAAGCGCAGCTTTGCAGAAATTTTTGACAGATGAATTAATGAAAACGCTTCAGCAAATTGCGCCCCAAGCTCCCTTCCAGTTTCGAGTGAGATGATTTACTCCATCGAAAGCATCACAAAACCATACGGAAATGTAAAAATACCGCAAAGGGACATTATTACGAAAAATTAATTGAAATGACAGCATACAGAGGCTGTAATTATGGATTCTGCTGTTCTGCGGCGTCAACGAAATCCCATTTACAATGTTTCGATTCCTATTATAATAATTTTCTGCCATCTGTGAACGATGGAAGTTATTCCTTTGACAAAAGATCGTCGTTACATCGTTCGACATTCACTCTCACGTGGGACGAACGAGCTTAACCACGAATAAGGGTATAACTGGTTGATAATTTATGAATGTGAGATTGAAACAATGATTACAACGTACAATTCATTTTCCATACATCGATTTGTTCAAATTTTCCAGAAATTAGTAATGTTTTACCTTTACCAAAACGTACTCGATAAAATTTTCAAACGATTAATACTACCTCAATTATCAACTTTTATAAATAATAAATTATATGATTCTCTTAAACTGTTTTAGACGGTCCTCTTAAAATTTTTTCTCTTAACTGTTTTATCATGTAAATTCTATGTACGAAAATTTTATATTAACAACGAATATAAATTTATAATACTCAAAGAATGAAGAGAGAGGTGTACTCAATAATCAAACTACATTGAAAGTAATACAATATGAATAGATTCGGTTTTTTTTCGATTACCAATGGTTTATGTCATTGTAACGTCAATTAGTGGATTGAATAAACTACAACCATCTAAACTGTGAAGTATCGATAAATTTTCGACTATTTTCATTACATCGGTAAAGAGAGCCAATGATGGATCTAGAGGGATGAGACATCAATCAATTAGTACAAACTTCCTGTGTTGATTTATGGACACTTCTTTGTGAGCTTGAGGATTTATATCTTGAGCTTCATGGACACTGAGATAGAAATCTAATACTAATATCCAACAATTCCTATAGTCAATTACTCAGAAAGAGAACTCTCTAAAATCTTTTACTTTTACAAATATTTGTATTTGCCAGGAAAATGACATAGCTGCGCGTCAGGAATTACCCAGCTGAGATTCACTGGAAGCGAAAAATCAATACAGGTTGTTTCCGAAAGGTCGGGTCAATATATCAGAACACATAACGCTCGGTCAAAGGAATACAAAAGTACCTGCAGGAAGAATATAGCATTTTTTTCTCCCAAAAGAATCACAGTAGGAAACATTCTCACTGAATAACGTCGTTATTAAATAAATTATATACTGAATAATGTAATTCAAAATAAAATACAAATTCAGATATTTTATAGACAAACAGCGAACACAAGAAAGAATATTTCGCCTTCCATTTATTCTATTTTGTGTTTTTAGGATCTTTATAAGCAAAAATCAAGCAATGCTTTTCCTAGGGTAAATAAATATTAATTAATCTCTATTAATATTAAATTCATTGTAAAAGTTAAAATTGAGAGTTCATGGTTCACCAACGATGTAAAAAAAATCTTTAAGGATCGACCTTTCATATTTATTACCTTCTGAAGTAAATGGCAGTATCTCTAATCATACTTTTACGACCCTTTATCCTTTCCATTTTGTAAACACGTTATAGTGAAAGATCAAGATTCACCACTGAAAAAACAGGAATTGTAGCTTTAAAACAGTACTTCACACAATGCACTTAGAATAAATATATTATCCGCTTCACTGACTGAATACTTCAATTGCAAGCAACTCACTGCTAATCATGAGATAGCAACTTTGCATCAATTTAGCAACTACTACATTATTAGTAACTTGTAACTTATGGGATCATAGGTTGATCACGGAAATTATATAGCATGCCCAATTGGTGCCGACTTCCTGTAACTGCGTGAGCAACTTCTTCATTTCATCCAGTATTTTGTGAATCTCTGCAATCGTATTTTGGAAACACTTTTACATCATTATAACTCAATATTTCCTCATCATTCTACCTGTCATAGAGCGGAAGAAAAACCATTTCCTCTGTATTTCCGAAAATAACCTTAATTAAAGAAGTAAAGTGATAATAAACAATATTTCATGGCATTTTGTTACTGAATATAATTTACTGAAAACTAATTCCTGGAATTGAAGTCCTGTTATTTTTTTATGAAAAGGCTACCAACTGGAGTATTTTTTTGTCGAGAGTGGTATTCCAGCCATTTAATAAAACGGTTTCAACGGTTTATGAATGGCGACCCTTAAATTAGAAAAATCGTGATTCCCTTTTATTTTCTTTAGTGATTGCCTAGAGAAAACAGGGAGACTGTCGTAATTCTCATAAGTAGACATATCGCTTCAAAAGAATCATTTAGTTAAGAGTTTGAATCAGTGGACCAGAGGAAGGGCTAATTAACTAAAGGGACTATTTATAACTAACTTTTAATATACACAATGAGCAGAACATGGATTGCTTAAGATTTTCTTATAGGAGATAATTCGTGCAACCGCTTTCCCGGAAGACAAAAGTGGCAGTTTCCTCTTCTTTTTCGGCAATGTTCAGAAACGAAATAATATTCATATGAAATACAAATATGTTGAACCTTTTGCCCGATCTAACTTTACCAGGGGATATTCGTCTTTAGTTACTAAATTATTTCTAAAACAATATTAAATTCATAATAAGAGAACAATACTAGGGTAATCATCCATAAGGGGGAGCTCATAAGAAATATTTAAGCTTGTCTTGGATATTTCCCTTCTATTTTAGGCAACCTCTTTTACCTGGTACCATCAAAGAATAACATTAGAGAAGGGAATAATCTATTAATTTCCCAATTTACTTTGAGTAAACAGCGCTGTATTTTATGCTTGGTTTATTACGGTAAGCATCTATCGTTGCAGAGAAAAAGGCTTTTAGTCGAGCGGAAGTCGAATTGGGCAGAAGCAATTACGAATCCGGAAAGCAAAACAGTTTTCTAATTAACACAGAAAATTGCAAGTAAACAAAAGAACCAGCGAATCAATTCAATCATCCTTGGCATTTGAGGCTAAAAAAATTCTGGGCTATCAACTCACCCTCTCTTAAACTCAAAAAAAAAGAAAAGAGCATCATTTTTTAATTCAATGAATCACCTCTCAGAATATGAGGATAAGAATTTATACAAAATTTAAATTGCCCTGTCTAGCGGTTTTCTGTAGGAGGAGTTAAGAGATTTCACACTGCTATATATTTTTCATGCCTGGAATCACTATTATGAGAGCAACCGCCGTCACATTTTGAATTCGGAATTGAAAATTCCAGCGTCTTGGAGGGATAAAAAGACGAGGAGATTAATGGAGTGGGAGGAGAGTCTGAAAGGTGGAAAAAGGGAATTTTTAGGAGGTAAAAGAGTGGGAAAGGATAGGGGAAATATGGAGAATAAAAGGCGACGGATTGGCTGAATAATGAAAACTGTTTGTGCGGCTTGAGGTTAGGCGTAGTGTGGTAGGAGAAGGAGATAGGTCATCACTCCCGAGGGAGATAGCGAGTGTGTGCGTGCTTCTGACGTCGGCAGAAGAGAGAGAGAATAAGAATGGAGAAGGCGGAGATAAGAAAGACGAAGGAGTGGCATGTCTAGTGTAAGCGCAACCGACTAAAAGGAATAATCACCCAATTACAAGAGTTCTTGTTCTCCCAGACCTCCCTCTCAAAGGTAAAAGGAAAAGGGTAAGAGGCGTTCGTCCCCGAAGGACGTTAAGGGATGAGACGCAGGGGATAACAAAGTGGGTTGATCAAGAGGTAAAAACGGCAGGAATGGAAGACGCATTTGTAAGCGACGCAAGACCTTTTACAAACAATTGAACGATAAATTTCTATCAGTTTCGGAATGGAGGATGGGAAGCATATTCAAGGCACTATCCAAGTATGGGAAGAACACGGACAGTTTTAAGGATTATCGAGGCGAAACAAGAGAAATGTCTGGACGCGCTAAGACACCGACAAGGACTGGAATTACATCCATGGAACTTGCAAATGTAAATCCTACCATCGTTTGTTCTTAATGCACGGTCATTTGCATTTATTTCGAAGGTTATTCGTACTGATTTCTCATTCATGCAATTTCCACAAATTTGGGTATTTTCATGGAGATGACACTGGATGCAACAGATGTGCGAAACAATTTGTTGCATCGCAAAATCAGATTCATGTAATGAGCATTTCTTTTACATTTAATATTTGTTAATTAAAGTATTTGTAATTGCGTAANATAAAATTACTTCCGAGAATACTGTACTGATTTCTTCTATTATATTAAGGATTACAAAACATTGATTTCGATTATATAAAAAATTGATTACCTATGGAATTTATTTCATCGATTTCATTATTCCAGGGTTTTGAAAGATCAAGTAATTGATGCAATTACTCTAACTTTGGAACTCTGTGTTCTCTCGATCGCTTGCGAGGAAAATGTTCTGCAATACTATTGCGGTGTTTCGAATCCCTTCCAGATTGCGCATAATTCACCGAATCACATTGAGAATGCTTAAATAGAACAATTTTCATTACACTGCAATCATAGTTACGGCAGAAAATTGGCTAAAATGATAAACGGGAAATCGGTCTATCGTATTGAAATATGTTGAAAGTAAGCAGTTTATATACTTTAGATGGGAAGTATTATATGGAGATTTAGAATTTTCTAAGCTAAACAGACCTCGAATAGAAAGAGAAATTACATAAAAGGTTAAAATAACTTAAAGAATTCCGTAAAATGCTACGTGCGGAGTATTAGTTATTATACAGTAATGCGCGATCCAGATAAAACTAGTAAGAGGAGGAATGATTTATGTTTACTATACTTCACGTTTTCTTATAGGATTAGTTTAATTAAAGTTTTAAAAACATTCTGTAAGCCGTATGTCAGCAGATGGAACTCGCGTTTGGAGAAAAAAATTGGAATTCCCGGATTGCAGTTTTCTTCCCTAAAACTATTACTTATGACTTATAACGGAAAATATATATAGCCAAGGAAAATTGATCAAACATATTCTGTGTTTTAAAATTTCATAACTTCTCTTCTTATTATTGACACAATATGCATTGAGAAAAAGAAGTCGATGTTTGTCATTTGTTCATTATTTTTTTCAAAACTTCAACAGAAGTTTGCTTTTCTTAAAACAAGCATCATATATCGACAGACGAAACAATTATCATCTTTGAGATATTTTCGATAAAAAGATCCGGAAGTTGCTGGATAGTAAAAATACTTAAAAGGACAGAATGTTGTGAATAGATTTGTGTCAGTGTTACGTGAATATTCGCTTCAAACCACATACACGTAGAGGTAAAAAAAAAATACTGTTACGCAGAACGATTTCTAAGAAATATTTTATCGGAATTTTCTGAAAAGAATTTTGTTTTATATTTTTATAAAAATATTTCCAACTAAGGGTTGCTAGCATTTTAAGATTAGAGGACATTCTCAATAACCGTAAGCAATGAGTAAGATAAACTATCGTTCTCCTCTCAAAGTAAAGAAACTAATGGCCAACTGACGATTGCGCGTCAACGAAGAATCGATTTGGCTGTAAGGAATTATATTAATTACGTGCACATCAAACCTTCTTCCAAATAATCAAATGATAAAGAGAGGGAAAAACCTAATTTTGTATGAATTTATTGCCCTCCACTCTTCAAAACAGAGCAAAATAAAAGATCTGACAAACTGAAAGTTAGTATTTTCTGGAGAGGCTACATTAATATTATCAGAAAATTAATCATTCCATCAAATTTTCTCCGTTTTCAACTAGAATTAAAAAGACTTGGATAATGAATTAAAGCATACTACCGTCAACAATATTACCTCTGTATTCTTTTAGATAACTCGAGCTTTCGCCTTTCCAGACGGTGCTTTTCTTTCATGTCAATCTTTCAAATAATTTTTCTCGTGACCCTCCTCCTTATTCAATTTCTCTCCGCGTTAATTACTATCCATTAGTGCCACTTTGTGTTGCTCCATAAACGAAAAACGAACAAGTGACTGACAGGCATCTAAAATCCTTGCTTATGAGGCAAAGGGAAGGTCAGAAAATAATAATAAATGAGCGTTTCCTTCGAGAAGTGACTATCCTCCGATACGCCCCTTTTCATGCATCTCTCAAAGCGAAGAAAAATTTCACTCGGTGAATATTCCTTCTCCGTCTGTTCCCTCACGGAGAACTTTCCGAACAGGAAGAAAAGGAAAACGAGATAACCAGATCTCCGCTAATCTCAAAGGTCGGTATCCTCAAAAGATCTTAGGAATACCTTCAGCTCCTCCCCTTTCATCAGCCCCGAGGCTATCGGCCACTTATTAGCCACGCGAACGAACTCTAATCCATCTGCGAGAACCTTTTCCTTTGTAAAACCGGCTTCAGGGCGGTCTTGGCTTAGAGAATAACACAGAATTGGAGGAGAGAGGGATTTTAGAACTAAGGGCTCATTAAGCGAGTAGTTAGATAAGAGGAAACAGAGATAAAAACCTCTGCTTATGAAAACCAGTTCTGTCAACTCCCACTATCGCGGGATTTCCGATAAAACGACTCCGACTAACGTATAAAACTTAAATCTGTTAAATTCTGTTGTTTCCGATTGAATAGTAACTTAAATCAGTAATTCATTGAGAAGTTAATCTGATTTCTATAATAATGCAGCATAATAAAATAAACAGAGAAACTTCGAACTGAAATTTAGCTGCAAAATTTGGGAAATGACACCCAACTACAAATGCAATGTGAAATATTTTAGATTACAATACTTCAAAATAAAATATGAGAAAAGACCATCGAATCAAATTATATTGAATCTCAAGGAAAAAGGGACACGAAAGCAATCGACAAGATTGAAGCAAGACGAGACTTGAACTCAGGTGCCGGGCGTCTGCACTAACCATTTCCTCTATCTTGAAACTGACCTGATGTTTTTATGTAAAATATAATATAACAGAAATTACACAGAACAGAAACATACATAGTGCCAAATTTCAACATACTCTTCTATTAATTATAAGAATAACAGAATGGCATATGACAAGAGTAGAAGCAATTGATGTATCTATGGTGATATTTCTTATGTACTTTATTTTGTAAATGCCGAATTCCCATGTAATATATGAACATACCGTTTAGTTGATTAAATTATCTATACTTATGTATTCAATGTTTGATTCTCTCTTCAAATAAATCT
>KZ308461.1:578586-590655 GCA_000376725.2 Ladona fulva | reverse complement strand
GAGCATTTCTTTTACATTTAATATTTGTTAATTAAAGTATTTGTAATTGCGTAAAATTCGATAGCAAATGAATCGTTCGAATCTTAAATACTATAAAATAATATATAAATAAATACTATTAAAACATCAACGAGCCTGACGGAGTTACCAAGGTAAAACGGATATGAAATAGTTCTAAACAAGACCTGGAGTCTTTAACTCGGATCTTCCACTTACCGGGCGACTGTTCCAACAAATTCAACTACCTGGCAAAACCATCGCGATATGCCGTTTGGGAGACTTTGTAGGGTGGTCCTTGGGAATCATCCTAAGCCAACGTCTTCATGTGCAAACTTATTTTATTTACTTTTCCTTTCATGACGGAAATTAATTTAACTTTTCCAAATTTCCAAATAAATATTTATTATGGTATACTTATGGTCCTTCTGTGCCAAATGGCTTTATTGTCCCTCATAATTGAATTTATTTGTTATTCATAAAACAAATGCGATATATATTTTTTTAACTGTTACGCTACCCTCCGATTTTAAACTTCCTTACCATTCGAAAGGATACGGTAAACTTAAATTGAAGCTGAAAAATATTAATGGCTCTAAAATTTACAATGAGTGAAACTAGTTAAAATGTACTTCCGTTTTCTATTTCCTCCTTCTATGTTTACTTGCGTACAGAAAATATAACAGGAAAATAAATTTAATGTACGCTCATGCTAGGAAACATACACAAATATACGAGACTGATATTCATATTTTTATAATACGCCGCTTTTATTAAATATTTTCTTATTTTGTCATTGAGAAAAAGAAGTCGATGTTTGTCATTTGTTCATTATTTTTTTCAAAACTTCAACAGAAGTTTGCTTTTCTTGAAACAAGCATCATATATCGACAGACGAAACAATTATCATCTTTGAGATATTTTCGATAAAAAGATCCGGAAGTTGCTGGATAGTAAAAATACTTAAAAGGACAGAATGTTGTGAGTAGATTTGTGTCAGTGTTACGTGAATATTCGCTTCAAACCACATACACGTAGAGGTAAAAAAAAATACTGTTACGCAGAACGATTTCTAAGAAATATTTTATCGGAATTTTCTGAAAAGAATTTTGTTTTATATTTTTATAAAAATATTTCCAACTAAGGGTTGCTAGCATTTTAAGATTAGAGGACATTCTCAATAACCGTAAGCAATGAGTAAGATAAACTATCGTTCTCCTCTCAAAGTAAAGAAACTAATGGCCAACTGACGATTGCGCGTCAACGAAGAATCGATTTGGCTGTAAGGAATTATATTAATTACGTGCACATCAAACCTTCTTCCAAATAATCAAATGATAAAGAGAGTGAAAACCCCAATTTTGTATGAATTTATTGCCCTCCACTCTTCAAAACAGAGCAAAATAAAAGATCTGACAAACTGAAAGTTAGTATTTTCTGGAGAGGCTACATTAATATTATCAGAAAATTAATCATTCCATCAAATTTTCTCCGTTTTCAACTAGAATTAAAAAGACTTGGATAATGAATTAAAGCATACTACCGTCAACAATATTACCTCTGTATTCTTTTAGATAACTCGAGCTTTCGCCTTTCCAGACGGAGCTTTTCTTTCATGTCAATCTTTCAAATAATTTTTCTCGTGACCCTCCTCCTTATTCAATTTCTCTCCGCGTTAATTACTATCCATTAGTGCCACTTTGTGTTGCTCCGTGAACGAAAAAAGAACAAGTGACTGGCAGGCATCTAAAATCCTTGCTTATGAGGCAAAGGGAAGGTCAGAAAATAATAATAAATGAGCGTTTCCTTCGAGAAGTGACTATCCTCCGATACGCCCCTTTTCATGCATCTCTCAAAGCGAAGAAAAATTTCACTCGGTGAATATTCCTTCTCCGTCTGTTCCCTCACGGAGAACTTTCCGAACAGGAAGAAAAGGAAAACGAGATAACCAGATCTCCGCTAATCTCAAAGGTCGGTATCCTCAAAAGATCTTAGGAATACCTTCAGCTCCTCCCCTTTCATCAGCCCCGAGGCTATCGGCCACTTATTAGCCACGCGAACGAACTCTAATCCATCTGCGAGAACCTTTTCCTTTGTAAAACCGGCTTCAGGGCGGTCTTGGCTTAGAGAATAACACAGAATTGGAGGAGAGAGGGATTTTAGAACTAAGGGCTCATTAAGCGAGTAGTTAGATAAGAGGAAACAGAGATAAAAACCTCTGCTTATGAAAACCAGTTCTGTCAACTCCCACTATCGCGGGATTTCCGATAAAACGACTCCGACTAACGTATAAAACTTAAATCTGTTAAATTTAAATTCTGTTGTTTCCGATTGAATAGTAACTTAAATCAGTAATTCATTGAGAAGTTAATCTGATTTCTATAATAATGCAGCATAATAAAATAAACAGAGAAACTTCGAACTGAAATTTAGCTGCAAAATTTGGGAAATGACACCCAACTACAAATGCAATGTGAAATATTTTAGATTACAATACTTCAAAATAAAATATGAGAAAAGACCATCGAATCAAATTATATTGAATCTCAAGGAAAAAGGGACACGAAAGCAATCGACAAGATTGAAGCAAGACGAGACTTGAACTCAGGTGCCGGGCGTCTGCACTAACCATTTCCTCTATCTTGCAACTGACCTGATGTTTTTATGTAAAATATAATATAACAGAAATTACACAGAACAGAAACATACATAGTGCCAAATTTCAACATACTATTCTATTAATTATAAGAATAACAGAATGACATATGACAAGAGTAGAAGAAATTGATGTATCTATGGTGATATTTCTTATGTACTTTATTTTGTAAATGCCGAATTCCCATGTAATATATGAACATACCGTTTAGTTGATTAAATTATCTATACTTATGTATTCAATGTTTGATTCTCTCTTCAAATAAATCTCTTCAGAGATAACTTTTTACTGACCAATTTTAACACATCAAAGACCGGATCTTTTTTTTTCAAAGTAAATTTCTACTTTTAAGGTTACGCCTGAACGCTCTATGAATCAAACTTTCCGTTTTAACCAGGACCTTTCCGATTTCAATTCATGGTCCCGGTCAAATTTTCTGTTTCCCAGTTTAATAGATAACTCGGAAAAAGATAATGATAGGCACCAAATTTCATCTACTGAAATTATTTGAAAGAAAACTTTCATAAAGTAGTGACACTGCACACAATTAGAGTGTCAAGCGCATGAAATTAAGTCAGACTGTCTTTTAAGTTACCTTCCCAATATTACCCGCAGCATATGATAAGTCCCGGTTTCTTGCAATTAAAATATGGTAGCTCTGTTTATGGAGAACATAATCTCATTTGATCATTCACCACCACTCAAATAGGCGCCCATTTCGAGAGCTTGTGACTCTGTGACAAGATTTAGTGTGTTGAGTGAGAGAAGTACTTACGCAAGAAAGTATAGAGAATGCAAATAGAAACATCCTCTGTGTTATCTAAAGACTTTGATCCCAAGGGCCGGTATTATTATTTATACTTAAAATAGGCTTCAAGTAATGTTCACTTTAGGGCCCTGTATTATAACGGTTTGTTAGATGTCATGTGAAGATTATAGTTTATCTCCTACGTATATAGGATGGGTTAGCAGGAAAATTAACTATAATCTTCCCTTTAATTCTAACAAGCCATTATGTAACCCGGCTCATAAGTGAAAATTAGTTAAGTATTATAAAATTAGTTAGTATAAAATTAGTGAGTCCATTTTAAGTATACATTATAATACCGGGCATGTGACAAAAACTATCGAAAATTAAAGGTCAACGCAATTGCTACATCTTTAGAAGCATACAATATTAAAGTTTTTCCGCTTCCGAGGTGTATAACACCATTTCAAATTGATTTTTTAAGTTCATATAATTTTTATAATGGAAAACCGTTTTCTCCATGATAAGCATATTCTCCCGTAAGATATTTTTCGGAAAAGAGATATTAGTGAGAAAATCGTTCATTTTGACAATATAAAATTACTTCCGAGAATACTGTACTGATTTCTTCTATTATATTAAGGATTACAAAACATTGATTTCGATTATATAAAAAATTGATTACCTATGGAATTTATTTCATCGATTTCATTATTCCAGGGTTTTGAAAGATCAAGTAATTGATGCAATTACTCTAACTTTGGAACTCTGTGTTCTCTCGATCGCTTGCGAGGAAAATGTTCTGCAATACTATTGCGGTGTTTCGAATCCCTTCCAGATTGCGCATAATTCACCGAATCACATTGAGAATGCTTAAATAGAACAATTTTCATTACACTGCAATCATAGTTACGGCAGAAAATTGGCTAAAATGATAAACGGGAAATCGGTCTATCGTATTGAAATATGTTGAAAGTAAGCAGTTTATATACTTTAGATGGGAAGTATTATATGGAGATTTAGAATTTTCTAAGCTAAACAGACCTCGAATAGAAAGAGAAATTACATAAAAGGTTAAAATAACTTAAAGAATTCCGTAAAATGCTACGTGCGGAGTATTAGTTATTATACAGTAATGCGCGATCCAGATAAAACTAGTAAGAGGAGGAATGATTTATGTTTACTATACTTCACGTTTTCTTATAGGATTAGTTTAATTAAAGTTTTAAAAACATTCTGTAAGCCGTATGTCAGCAGATGGAACTCGCGTTTGGAGAAAAAAATTGGAATTCCCGGATTGCAGTTTTCTTCCCTAAAACTATTACTTATGACTTATAACGGTAAAATATATATAGCCAAGGAAAATTGATCAAACATATTCTGTGTTTTAAAATTTCATAACTTCTCTTCTTATTATTGACACAATATGATAAACTTAGATGTGAGGGGTAATTAATCTTTTTAGTCCTCCCCCTTCTTTCGACCGATATAGCGTTCGGACACCAACTTTATTGAGAAGGTATTAAAAATTTTAGATGAAAACGATAAGAATAATGTTGCTAAGTAGATAGACATGTTAAAATAAGAGAAATTACCTCTGGAAATGGTGAGAGGAGGAAACTGATAAGAGGGAGGAGCAACTTTGAAAGATATCCGTGAAAAGAGAAAATCAAATTAATTCGCGATAAAAGATACGAGAACAGTTTAGAAAAGCGTTTCGACTAATGAGCTGAGTAAGAATAAAATTCAATTACTCAAGTGTGTAACAGGGAGTGCTGACCAATATATATCTTGATATATTATGCTGAAATAGAGAATCCTTTAATCACAATAACTATATCCACATTAAATTAATAGCAAGAGATGAAAGTTTTTTACTATCTGTTTTGCCATCAATGAGATAATCCATTCCTAATGAAACTATATTTGAGTGAAAATTATTGAAAACACTTCATCTACTTGTATTTCCGCAATCAGATTACTGAGGTAAACATCCCTAATTGGTTGAAGCCTACGACATTTAACAACCTTTAATCTCCTCTTCCCCTATCGCTAGAAGCGCGAATGTAGCAACCAGCAATACACACGTACACCCTCACACCAGCGCATATCTAAACTGGAAACTTTGCTTCTTTGTTTTGGTTGTTTGTCTGAGGCAGAAAGGAAACGCTTCTAAGGGAGCAAGAGGAACAAACAAGCAGGTTGAAAGCTTCTCGAACTCATCTCCACACCCGCACACACGCACTCACCCTTGCAGACAACATCTCTCCCTCTTCCTCCTCATCTCCCTATCTCGTTCTCCCGATTAGAGAGTTTTGTTCCACAGAAGAATGGCCAGTCTACTGAGAGAGGAGATAGGGGCAAACACAGCAAAGCAAGAGGATTTTGAAAGAAGGGACGGGTGCCGAAAAATTCCAACACCCAACCCCCAAATCCTTATGAAATCTCTTCTCCTCTCAACCTCCTGCATCCATTCGTGCAAAGAGGGGAAAGTTCACATTTGGAAATCCGACTGGTCCGTCCAATCGGCACGAATTAAACCGCAGCTCCGACCCCCTTCCCTACCCCCATTAACATTACAGGATATTAGCACAGTCCCTTATCTCTCCAAGAGAAGAGATGAAGGGGGAGGACGGGATGAAAGGGAGGAGTCGAAGAGAGAGAGTAGTGCAGCGGCTCAATATCAATTAGCGTATTTGACGAGGGTCTGCCGCGTTCTCCGTCTTTGCTTCTCTAGCAGAGAGATTGGTGGAGATGGGATGGGACGAGAAGCAAATGAAACATAAAAATGGGTAGAAAATGGTTTTCGACAAACCAACGACCACATTAGAAAAGTATTAGCTCTCTTGGCACACCTCGTCCTATTGCGTGCTTCGACCGAGCAGATCTTTCCATTTTCTTTCCCCATTTCAAAGACCTGAATGTAAACTAACCCCGCCTACGTCTCTATTTCTACTATCAACCAAACCCTTATATTATTCTCGCGAGCTTCTCTGTTCATTACCAGAGGTCTGGAAACGGCTCTGTAGGGCATTATGAGATCCTTTTGCAATTCCATCCACGTCAGTGAAGTGGAAGTGATGGTATACTATTCCTACTCACTCCATATAAAAACTTTCACGTTTTCGTGCTACAGCGAAACAAACCCTAAAAGAGAAGATAATGGGTGTTATTCATTGCTCCTAATTATTGCCGATTTTTCTAATTTAAGTCCAATTAAACTCATCTCTGCCTTGATGATTGAGATTTGAAATTGAGAACTATTGAAATTTGATTTATTACGGCTTTTCGAAGATAATTATGGTGTGAGGTGATTATTAAAAATGTATAACATTTGTCAGCAATTAAAACCTTTAATTTCATCAAAACTAGTTAGAATAGAATGGAACAGTTCTCAGTTATACTCATATATTCCGTTTTCCTTCTACTAAATCATTATGAATTGAATTTTTTTATTTGTCTCTGAAGTAGAATAGAGGGAAAATATCTCGGTGTCTCGGTTCTATTAATGGCTATGATAATATGTAAGATACTGAGCTATGAGTGATGCCTTTCATTATGGCCACTCCTTATAAAATTTAATAAATAGTGTATTTCATTGTCGTCGTTTCGCTGCTTTTACGTGGACTTTGTCCACTTACAGCTTCCAGGCTGTGTGAGGGAAGCAAGGGCAAACTATCACACTCCTCATTTTGACTATGTATCCCCTCTTCAAAGCTTTTTGCAGCTAATGGTGATGGGACGAGATGCCTTAGGGCTGAGGACGGTAATAGAATCGAAGATAATGATATACCAATGTAACTTAATATTTATATTTGAATAGTTCAGTTTTGCTTCCTTCTTAACTAAGAGGATGCGTTTTAAAAACTCTTTCCGATATTTATACACAAAAAATGCTCCATACATAGCACTCTTGTCTCTTGAAAATGCGATCGTTTCATTTCTACATCTTCCTTAATATCCATTTCGAATTAATAAATAATAAATAACTAAACATTTTAATTTATCCATAAACCATTCACTTCCAAACCCAAAACTCAACTTAATATATCGTTAATTTTTACAACTTTGATGCATAAAGACACTCAAATATTTCATCTCCGATATGATAATTCCTCGATTAGTTAAGGAAAAGGAGTCAGTTAGTTGCAGTGTTAGATAGTAAGTTCGAATATTGCACAATTTTAGATAGACTGTTTCCGCTATATCCTTTCATATTATATACATATATTATATCCTTTCATCTAGAACGCGTGCTTATTCAGTAACGGTAAAATTATCTAATCGAGATACAGAGAGTTCGTCAAACGTCACACTCGCTACAACTGAAAAATCTCATGCTTCTATTCATAAAACAAGGTGAGTCAAAAGCAAGGAATTTTTGCAGTTCTTATGGTATATCAGGTAAATCCGCTGCTGTCGACATTTTCGTGATTCTATTTCGTCTCCGAAATGATCGATCGACACAAGACAAGACGACTACTTTCAAGACAGACAAGGTCATCGCTTACTTCCTGTTTCCTCTCCAAACAACTTCTCTTTCATCCAGACAAAGACATTCAATATTTGCTTTAAGTCGTAAAACCAAACTCAATTCCGCTTACCTCACTCCCACCACTCGTTTTTCTGATAAGCAGAAGGAAAATTCGCCCTCCTAGCACGACACTACCTCTCCACTTCCTACCGCGCGTGATTAAATGACCTTTTCTCGTTTGTCTAAGTCTACGGTGGCATGAGAGAACTGATGAGAGCATTAAATTTGCAAAATCGCTCGTTTCTTCGGTAGAAAAAATTGACTTGCCGGCTCGCCTAGGATCCATTTTAGAAGGGGTTTATACTGATATGCGCTTGGAAATCTCTCGGCGAATGCCTTCCAGAAAGGCGAAAGGGAGCGCGGATGTTATCCATAATTTAGGAGCGTATCTCTGTGAGCTTAGGACGGCTCCCACTCGAGAACCCGCTTTTTAAAAAGAAAATAAAATGCGGAAGTCGAACTTCATTGGGTATTTTCTGCGGTCACTGAATCTCCGGTCACGTGACCATAAATTTTAAAACCTTTCACGCTATCGCTGAGGGGTTAAATATACTACGGACAACTGCAGGGTTTATAAAAATATCGGAACATTAACTTAAGAACAAAGATAAAACCTGTCACTAAAGGGAAAATCCCCTGCGCATCCATTTTTTTTACAGATGTTGTTCTCTTTCGGGCCCATCAAAAGAATATGCGCCTTACGAACACGATAATTTAATGAGAGGAAGCAGCGAATAGGAAAATTATTGCTTTCAAATTTGGTACTTGTTTATATGTTCGGAAATAAATTATCGGCATAAATTTACAATTTAAGAGTATGATTCATTTCTTACTATGCATTTTTACTGTTATCAGCAATAAAAAGGAGCAATACATAGTGTGTGTTCGTCCGTTGTTATTGTTTATGCTCACCACTTAATTTTCCAGTAAATAGATGTTTGTGTGGGTATTGGGATATAAATTAAATAAAAATATATCGCACTTACTCTAACTATAAGTTTGGACTGCTACCTTGTTAATTGAGCTAACACTTCTACCTACTAATTTGAAATGAGAATTCTACTTCATTATTAACGATTTTCGCATAATAGGCTGAGAGTGTAATCTACTTGAAAGCAAATGTATTGGTTTGTCGATTGACGGAATGGGATTTTACGCCACCTTTGAATTCTATCTTATACTATAAGCCGAGGAAAATACGTAAAAGGTTGGAGCCATAGGCAGATCCAGAGGGGGAAGGGGCGATCGCCACCTTTGATGGCTTTTTAGAACCAGGGATTTGCTTAAAATATGACGAGGGGCTTAAAGAATGAAGGAAAGCAAATAGTCACTACAATTATTATACATCTACTGCATGACTTTTATAACGCTTTGTGGTAGAGAACCAAGGTACCGCTTTACTTGTTTCTTTAATGTATGTTTTTAAGGAAATTGTCTTAAATTGCCCAACTCTCGGCAATTTGCTAGATCCTCCCTAGGACGAAGCTGAGGAGAAATAAACTTCACCATGAGCATGCCTTAGGGCGTTTTACCGTTTTAACCTAGTTTGATCAAAAATGTAACACAAAAATGATACGAGGCTTAGAAATATATTTTCACAGACTGCTTGCTTTCCATTATCTGCATCCAGAATTTGAAACACTTTTTTGCGAGTTACTTCATTGCTCGAAAATTTTTGTTGCATCGATCCCGTTTAAGAAGGAGCCTCCAGTACAACGGAAAACTCTCCTCTTACTATATGTATCCCATACAATAAAGAACTCTTTCCTTAGTACTTTCCTCAATAAATAAACTTCGCCTGTATTAATTTCCTCAAGCCGCAATCAAAGTTCCTTCTCTAAGATATTTGCATGGAGTATGTTTGAAACATTTTGCCGCAAAATATTTCCTTAATCTTACCAAAAATATTATGTTCCGTTTATCATTTAAAAAAATACAATATATGCACCAATAACACTTAATTACTTAAAAGCATGGCGCTGGCTACGATAATTAACGAACTCTACATGTGGCAAAGAATTGTTCTGGTTTTCCAACCAAAATAATTATTGAGAATATTAATGAACCTGCTTGTTAGAATCCCCAATAAGTATTGCAAGTTTGCTTTCCTACAAAGAATTTTAGAGCAAAATATTGTAAAACTGCTGATCTATGGAAAGTATTTACTACAATTAGATATTCATAGTAATGATAAGCAACAAATATCACGAATAATATTCGGATAAGGTTTTTTCAAATTATAATTCGTACGATCTTTTTGTAAATTTTAATTGACAAATAATTAATTTGTTGATTACGGCTGGCTCATTGAATTACAACCCGACAAATTATTAAAATAACCTTTTCGGAAATGAGTCAAAGGAAATTGATTCGTTAGGGCTCAAGTGAAAACCAAGAAAAGCTATATTATATATTTCGCCCGAAACCTTATTTTTTCGATAATAATTCATTTAAATCCAGAAAGTCTAAGGTGTAGTCGAGCGGCATATATAAAGGGTAGTAATTGGTCAGCATCCACCTCGCCTAATTGACTATTCAATACCACCATAAATATGTCGCCGTTTTAAATCGGTAGCTTCCTATTTCTTTTCCGTCACTGGGTTAATAACATTTTCCCCACCAGAGATCAAACTCGGAGCTACTTTCATCGAAGGCAAAAAGCCACATCTTGGCTACCCTCGGGCATCCCAAAAATAATATCTATGACAAAATCTCTCGATTTATTAGGATATTATTTCAATGATTTTCTTCTATAGACAGTATATCTCTTTCTTGAACTTGTTAATCGGCTTTACTGCTTCGCAATTACTTAAAGAACACTGCAATTAAACCTACTCTTGAGAAGCAATATTTCAAGTTACAATACAGACGATGGTTTCAAGTTGGATTAGACCCGTAGCTATGAAAAAACCTAATTCAACACTACATCAAGTTCAATGATACTCTAAATTATTCCCATATTACCACTTGAATAATTTGAATGGCATAAATAACCTTTCTTCGATCTCTAATTTTTCATATTTTAGAAAAAAGTTATAGTTTTAATTATTTTTATTCCCCACGCTTGTATAAACGAAATTAAATTTCAGATCGAAGAAATTTTGTCAGTCAAGAATTCATTCGTATCTACAAAAGTACATTTACCTAGTTTTTTTATGACAAGCATGCCTAAAACGGGGGATCCTTTAATCAATTTGATATAGCTATGTGCTGCCAAAATCTAACTTGTTTATAGTTAAAATAATATTTTTCACACAAGGTCAGATTTTAAAGAAATTATTTTCTGTAAAATGCGGTGGGGTATCAAAAGGATAGGAAACCTGCAGGATGGATGGAATACGAAGTTTCACCAACGTATAATTTGTCACTAAAGTAGAAAAATGTGTTCACTGTAGGTACTCGGTACGATTAGTAATAAAATTCCTATCATTCTTTAACTGTGTCCTTTAACTATACCTCTTCGCAAATGTGAATACTGAAGGATGTAAAAGTAAAGCAAAATACAAAGAAGACAGCGATTTCAGCGATTAATATGGTGATTTTAATATGCAATTAACGTAATCGTGACGCAAAAAGAATCGTACGCCTCTATTTGTAGAATGGCTGACTCAATCGCAGCGAGTCAGTCTAGGTCTCCTTGAGTTAGCCGTTGAAATAAGCAGTATGCATGAAGAATTGACTTCCGTGAATAATTTGTTATAAAATCCTTAAGACTAGAAAGCTTCAGTGACTTTGAAGAAAAGCATTCAGACAAAAATCCCTTAAGGGTTCAACTTTTCTTCTTTTGTAGTACCCTTTTATAATGCTTTCTGCTTCAATACCGTTCCCATTTAAAAGACGGCGATATAAGTTTTAAGGCGACAAAGAAAACCCGAGTTCAAGACAAAGTTAGAATGACTTTTCAGGACCTAAGTTTTCTGACCGCTGCACTATGAAATAACTCGAAGGAAGTTTTACAGGAAAAGAAACGAAAAGTTTTCGTACATTATGAGACATCAAGAGATCTATTATGCGAATTATTAAGTGATTTGAACAGGTCAGATAAGCGAAGAAACGCCTCTAACCAATGCTTAACACAATAAGCATTCTTTCTAAGGATTGCTTAGATATATATATATATGAATATTTTCAATG
>KZ308461.1:565033-575254 GCA_000376725.2 Ladona fulva | reverse complement strand
GATAGAAAAACAAACATAGAGGTGCTAGAAATGGTTGGGGAGGAAAGGGTTTTAATTGAAGTAATTAAGCGCCGACAAAAGAAATGGGTGGGTCAGATATTGAGAGGAGAGGGATTGCTGAAGAATGTAATAGAGGGTAGAATGCAAGGGAAGAGACAGAGGGGAAGGCAAAGGCAAAAGATGTTAGATGACATAAAGGATGGGGTTAGTTACCACGTAGCGAAAGAAAGGGCTATGAATAGGGAATATTAGGGCACATGGACCTACCGAAAGGTAGAGCACTTATGTATGTATGTAAATAAACAAGAGCATAAGATCAATGATGGGTACCGTACTAAACGAAATGAAGTCTACCGACAAAACCGCTGTAATCAAAACAAAAAAATCAGTATTTGTTATTACAACGTAAAGATGGTAAGGTAAAAATGCAGTGATTTTACTTACAGATTTCTACACTGATGTTTTCTTCGGACATCAATGAGAAGTACAGCTCATTTTCTTAATTATAACTGTTTACATTGGGCATTTCTTAATAACACTCTTTGTTTTTGTAAGTGCTTTAATAATATTATTTTCTTTAATTATACATCAAAAAGTGGGGAGCTATCCTGCAGAATGATATTATCTTACGTCCTCATGTTTTAGTACGACTAGTGAAACCTAGTTCTAGCGCTGAAAATCTGGTTTTAAATCTCCAGTGGTTCCCGCGAATATTAATGTGGTCGAAGAATGTTACCGTGCTTTCTTTAGTACTCCCGCGAAAGCTCCTCTGTCCCTCACCGGGCAGTTTTATTGTATTTCACAACATCGTCCTTGCTCCAGTTGACCCGGGGAGCTGCGTTTCGGGGGAGGCTCTTCGTAGCTGGACCAAACCAGCCATGGAAGGCGCGACGGCCCTTCGGATTCGACGGAGTATCGATCCAATGCAGCCCGTGACGCATGCGGTAATCGCGTTAATAAATGAGAGGGCGTCTCTTGGATCAATCATCTCGGTTTTCTGAATGGCGCCGCGGTGAAATACCTTGCCGTTTATTTCCCCGCCCCTTTTTTCCTTTTGCCTGCCTCTTTCTCCAGAACCACTTGTGGAAACGTGCATTCATTATTTATCTTCATTTTTCTGTTACACTCGTTTTTTTGAAACCCGGTCTCGGTAAATATCTGCGGTTATTCGGTATTCTCATATGAGTATATCCATTCGGAGGAATTAATTCCAGTGGAATATTTGACGCCGTTTTTGTCATGCGAATATTTCTGTAACGGAATTTTGAGTGACCATATATCTACTGGTAAACTCTCAATTATATATTAACGTGTAGGAATCCAATATAATCATTGTGTTTGAAGCACAGAGAAGAGGCCATGATAGTGGTAGAATGATAGTGTTAGCACAACAGTTAGTAACAATGTGATAAATGAGTAGCCCAAACGCATGGTGTTTACATACCCTGCCGCACACTAAAAGACGGCTTGTAGAGTATTAATGAGGATAAAGATCGTTATTATTTGAGAGTAAGAGATACCTTTGCAACGCATGCAGCACAAATTTTTTTAGCGAAATTTTTATAAAGTTGGGTAAAGATATTCCAAAAGGTTGCATAAAATTATTAATTGAGATAACAAGTCTCTATTTCTTACGTGTAAATTGCTCGTTTCGTATTACAATTATTCCTACGGCGAAAAGCCACACAAAATCAAACTAAATATCTAACAGAATACAACTAAATGCGAACGACTCCATAAAGGTTTCGCAACTCCATTACGTCGTAGGATACGTAAAGTAGTATTTTCTCTTACACTTCCGTAAGCTTATAATCTTTTAGATACAAAACACAGCAACCAAATGACAATATCTAAAATATAATAAAATTAAGTCGCAGTTACTAAAATCAACTAGAATCCCACTAAGCATCATAAGATAAAATTTAAGTTTTTCGGTATTCATTACACTTTGACTTAACGGAGGCATTTACGGCGAAGAAGATATTCGTTAACATGACTAGCAAAGCTTAGTTCTTGCCCAGTAAATTTGGTTTTAAATATTCAGCTGTTACCCTTTTAAATCAAAATGAGGAGGAAATTCTGATCCATGAACCGGTTACTAATATAGTTCCGGCGTCGGGGCGTATGAAGTATAAGTGATTCGAGCCTCTTCTAACGAAACTAGGTTTATATGAGAAATGCAAGAGGAAGTCAGGATTAGAAAAGAATATTACTGCGTAGTTGTGGCGGATCTTCTTACTCTTAGCCATGTTTTAGTTGCGCAAAAATCCATTTAATTCCGTAGTGTAAAATGGTTTTTTTACGCCGAATCACCACTAACACGTTTTTCGAAGGTGCAAACGACTAAGCTACCCTTTAACAGAAAATGTTGAAATATATTGCTTGAATGAACGTACTGACCTGATAAATTGCGACCCGAATACTATTTTTGGAACCATTCCATGAGTAGATTTAATAAAGCTGACTCGAGTCACTTGGCAGACTCATTAAAATGAGTTTTCAATTGCATCGCCGCTGCCGCGAAATATTTTTCGGCGACACTCGCAGTTTTAGAAGTGTTCGAGAATCGGAAATAAAGAGGAGCGATAACCTCGGCTAATTAACGAGAAAAATCCAAATGGGGCGAAACGACCAAACTTTGAAGGGAACACTCATCCTACAGAATAAATGATACTAAAAGGCCATACAGCTTTTCCATTCGGATTCTCGTTCCGATTACGAGTGATTTTTTTTTTCATCGGCACTTCTGCACGAAACTGCACATGAAGAGAGCTCGCTGAGCAATGCTTCCTCGCTGTACATTGCGGACGTTGCTCTCGACGACGCTACTTTAGCAGGGAGAGAAAAAAAATACGTTTTAAAATGACGGCGGTTCGAAATAGCATGACGCGAAACATTTTGGAGAATAAACCAGCAAAATTCTGCGTGGCATAGCCGCATCTCTCAGTCGGAACGAAGACGGAGAAAATGACAAACTATTGGTGTCAACACCGTTTGGCGGCGGTGACTACGGGGTGCCAGTGATGGCGACGAGCGGTGGCGCTATTCGCGCGGTACCCGGGAGTCATTTTCTTGGGAATGAAAGCACGCGAACGTTGCATATATCATATTTTGTACGAGACCGGAGCGCGGCAATGGGAAAAGAGCGTGAAAAATGAAGAACTAGAAATGAAACGTAGTTGAAAAAATATTGGAGACGGTGAAGGTACTACTTTTTGTTCTTCTGCCATAAAAACGATTGCAAATCATCGGTTTCTAATGTATGGGAGCGTAGTTTATGGGTTAGGACCAACTGCTCACATTCGCTATTTTCTTTCTCCTTCAGTTAAATGTAAGATCTATAATTCTTAAACATTTCTTAGTTTTCTGGCTTGATATAAACTAAAGTAACAACTGCTTCTCATGGTGATTCTCTCAAGAATATTTCGCGTTCAAGCTCTAGAAATTAAGTTATGTAAGAAATGCCGCGAATGAATTGAGTTATAACTTGAATAATCATCGTCGAAAAGTACTTTAGCACAAATTTCAGTAAACAAGAAAGAAGCAAGAAATAGTTTTAACATTACTACTACAATACAATATAATTAATACTACTACAATATCACCTCAATTAGCTCGTGAAAGCATCACCGTACGCGGAAATCTTGCCATTCCCTCAGTTAAATAAATGGATAGCAAACATATAACATACAACATAATTGAATGAATCATATTTAATTCTGCGAAATCAATTTAAATATCTCTTCAATTGTAATAACTTAAGATTTTTAAGATGTAACAGGTGAATTCTACGGGTTCATTGCGTTAACGGTATCATCAGAATCTCCTATCATATACATAAAAAGCAAATGTCTGTCCGTCCCCCTATTTATCTCAGAAAAGGTTTCACTTAGATATCTATAACAAACTGCATTGTGTTTCTACGATGCTGAAACTCCCAGGAAAACTATTCTCATCTCCGTAAAGGCCCGGGTTCGAACCCAGGAGCACAAAGTTTTCATAACATGCAGAGGTTGTTCCTTTTACAAAATTAAATTAAAAATAATGGTCCTACGAAATTGAGACAAATTTCACAAGAAAGGAAAATGATCATAGATTCTTATTTTAGTCGTGAATCATTCATATAATTTCGAAATTGCGAGAACTTTGATAAAATATACGAAAGATTCGTAATTTTTTTGGGAAATAAACAACCCATCCTTTTGACCAAAGCAATTGTTGAACATTGATGTCATGAGTTATGTAACTGATTATCCCGTATAAATGCACGTGGATAATCAGTTAGTATACTTTTCCATAAGAAATGTACGTAAAATAGGTTTTCGTTACCTTCAGAGGATGTTTCTTTTACAAAATTAAGTTAGAAATGATGGACCTATGAAATTGAGACAAGTGTCACAAGAAAGGAAAATAATCATAGAATCTTATTTTAGTCGTGAAATATTGATATAGATCCGAAATGTCGAAGATTTTGATAAGACATAATGAAATTTCGTAAAATATTTGGGAAATAAACAACCGATCCCTTTCATGACTAAGGCTATTTTTGAATGTTGATTTCCTGAATTATCCCATATAAGTGCACGGGGATAATCAGTTCTTATATTTTTTTAAGAAATGTACGTAAAGTAGGCTTAATGACTTGAAAACAGCAAATAAAAATAAGAAATATATTGAGTGATCTTACGACGGAATTTGTTGTGCTTAAGAGGACCAGATATATACGATAATAGATATATTTTTAAACTAAATTAAGTTCGTTCATGCATGACGGGGGCGTTTACTAGTTTCATATGATGTTTTGAAGAGATAACCCGTTTCATTGTGTAAAGCCATTAAACCCTCACTATAAATAACGATTATTAATTTAAATAACTTTTTCCTTGACAACCAATACATGATAATGAAACTTATTTAGTACCCAAGTAAATCTGGGCGTATGGTTAGTAATATGGTGATTAGTAATTAGTCAAATTACTAATTATAAATGTGTTTAATTTGATATTTATTCTGATGATTCCAGATTTAGGAGAGCGTAAATATAGAATGTTTTTTAAGCATATCACGCGAAATTTACTCTAGTAAGATTTTAATTGGCCTTTATAACCGTATGAAAACTTTCTTTTTTTGTTGAATGATATTTCAATCAATATTTGATGATTATTTTTGTTATATTTCTAATTACCTCTTTTATGTAAGCATATTTAACTTTATGTAACTAACTAATTAATCAATTACTCCCAGTTACCATGTTTTAAAGCTTCTTTCAATTATTTAACTTCTTCCTTAAATTGAAATATCTTCAGAAAATAAATTATCCGAATGCAACGAAATTCAGCAAAATTACTTTGACGAGGTTTGGTCAGAAAGCAACGCCCCACATTTATTTACCAGCCAAAACCAATGCTAGTAATTTTATGTTCAAATTCTTTGATGGCTAGCGCGTGTATGTGCATACTTTGTTTTCCCCTACAGATAGCATAGCTGCTATGGAACATCTGCAGTCAATAGGAGTAAGTACTATTGATTGCTGGGTATACAGGGTGAGTGAATCAGAAGGCGGTTGAAAGTCTGGGTCCATAACCAGAGCGAGGACTGGTACCGACAGAGAATACGATACATGCCCACGTGATTCGCTGGCGGAAGGCAATCGAAGGAGATTATGTGGAAAAATAGATTGAGTAGATAAACATCGTTCTTTCGCATGCTTAAATTTTCGTAGAATCTTTAATTAAAAAAAAATGTGGAGAAATGTGTTTTGGCCAATCCTCGTAATTATAGAGCTACATCCTAGTGTAGAGATTTCAAGAAAGGCAAAGAATGTGACTGGAACTACAGAGGAAGTTCCTAAGGTGAACAGGTGAGATTCCTAAATTTCTCACTGATATGCAATAAGTGTTAATTTGCTGTACTAAGCTGTAATCAGGACTGTGGATTTTCTTATCAGTTTTGAATATATTCCTTCAAAATACTCAACCAAATTGATGTAGACCACATATATGAGCGTTATTTCTCATAACTCTTAATACAACTCATTATCTTTCTACCGAAATTCATATATACCTTATCTCAGATAACATGAGTTGCAACCAAAAAAATTAATGCAGCGGTCAATCCCAGAGAGATGCAAAAGAAAAAATAAGTGGTCATGAATAATCAGAGAAAATTCTAACGTCATTCAAAAGTTCGTTTCTAAAAGATGTTTATTATATCAGTTCATAACAGGGAAAATTCTTTCGACTCCTACAGCTCACTCATGAAACATAGATGGGGTTTCATGTTTCTCGTGGGCCTCATACAAATCTTTAGCCTTCCGCTAAATCTCAGTAGGTACTTCTTTTGGTGACTCAATGGGGAAGATAGGAATTCATACACGCATATGCCGACACTGTTGATTCCTTCACAAAGGTCGTTAGATACGTAGCAGAAGGGTGCGTCAAATCCGCTTTCGGATGTCCTCTCGGCCCATTGTGCACATCCATTCTCTCGGCCTCACCATCCAGAATCGGTGTGGGGGGTCGCCGAGGGGTTTCGGCGAAATTCCCACTTCGTCCTTACCCTTCCCCTTATCCATCTCACAGCTTAGTCATCGAGAGCGAAAAAGTTCCGACCTGAGCTTATGAATGACAGAGTGAGCTTATGCGATTCCCCAGCTCTTAGTCATGTCTCTTTTTTCTTTCAAGAAAAGATAACTGCACTTTTTCATCGTTGTTTTCTTTTCTATATTAGATCTTGACCATTTTCTGCACACTCACTACATCCTTTCATGAGAAACACTTCTTTCTTTGAGTAATATTTATTTTGCCGTCCTGCGTTATCTGTCGAAAGAAAAGGCCCGGAAAGGAGCTGTTTTACCCGGACAAAATGTGCACAGTGTGTATATAGAGAGATTAAATCGGTGTTTCGCCGTTTTTCATATAGGGTGAGTGCACAAAATAAAATGCTCAAACTTCATTCAATTCCTGTCGATTTAATCGAAAGTCAGACTTCAAGAATAGAAAACTAATGGAGCAACGAATTTCCATTTGATATGCGTTCTATGTTTTATTTTTCTCTCAAAATAACCAATTTGAATTAATTTAACCTTTATTTGACTTTCCAATGGCAGTTTTATTCTCACGATATCCATATTATGATACATTCAAGTTTCATTGACAATGATTCGGGAGCCCGTTGAAATTTATATGAAGGGAATGTTGAATAACGTTAGCGGGAGTAGATAAATTACTTATGAAAACCTAAACTTATCGAAACGACATAAGAAAACGTTTCCGATCTATCGCTTGTAAAAATATGCAGATTTTTTCGATGTATTTTTCTGATGGGTTCATCCACTTTGATAATGTAATGTAGCAACAACAAGTTTAAAAGTATTGTTAAATAAACTGTTTATGAACTTATTCGTAACTTTGGTTTTGTTAACTTCATGACGATACACTTTCAACAGCCCATCCATTATTAATTTGCTATTGGCAAGTGATACATGAGCTTTCTAACTACGAAAAAGTTTAAAGGTGAAAAACTTTCCGTATAATTTCCACTAAAGTGATGTAAATTTTCGTTTTAACACACTAAGATTCAAGTAAATGAAGAGAAACAAGAGACAAACATATGAATACATTCCAGATGTTCTGGCCTAACTTTGTGGGACGTCATCTTAAATACACACAAACACAGTATTTCGTATTTTCCACAAATTTATTTATTTGAAACGACCTGTTTTGACCAAGACGGTCATCCTCAGGTACACACCATCCATCCATCCAAACCGGTCGTTCCAAATAAATAAATCTGTGGAAACTGTTAGTGTGTATACACTAGGAATGGAAGCTAAAATCAAAAAAAAAAAATTTAGAACAGAATTTCTATTCCTCAAAAATTAACGGTAATTCTAATAATTCTTTAATTTGACGAAAGTTAACCTAAAACAGTTTTTTTNGTTACACTCGTTTTTTTGAAACCCGGTCTCGGTAAATATCTGCGGTTATTCGGTATTCTCATATGAGTATATCCATTCGGAGGAATTAATTCCAGTGGAATATTTGACGCCGTTTTTGTCATGCGAATATTTCTGTAACGGAATTTTGAGTGACCATATATCTACTGGTAAACTCTCAATTATATATTAACGTGTAGGAATCCAATATAATCATTGTGTTTGAAGCACAGAGAAGAGGCCATGATAGTGGTAGAATGATAGTGTTAGCACAACAGTTAGTAACAATGTGATAAATGAGTAGCCCAAACGCATGGTGTTTACATACCCTGCCGCACACTAAAAGACGGCTTGTAGAGTATTAATGAGGATAAAGATCGTTATTATTTGAGAGTAAGAGATACCTTTGCAACGCATGCAGCACAAATTTTTTTAGCGAAATTTTTATAAAGTTGGGTAAAGATATTCCAAAAGGTTGCATAAAATTATTAATTGAGATAACAAGTCTCTATTTCTTACGTGTAAATTGCTCGTTTCGTATTACAATTATTCCTACGGCGAAAAGCCACACAAAATCAAACTAAATATCTAACAGAATACAACTAAATGCGAACGACTCCATAAAGGTTTCGCAACTCCATTACGTCGTAGGATACGTAAAGTAGTATTTTCTCTTACACTTCCGTAATCTTATATTCTTTTAGATACAAAACACAGAAACCAAATGACAATCTCTAAAATATAATAAAATTAAGTCGCAGTTACTAAAATCAACTAGAATCCCACTAAGCATCATAAGATAAAATTTAAGTTTTTCGGTATTCATTACGCTTTGACTTAACGGAGGCATTTACGGCGAAGAAGATGTTCGTTAACATGACTAGCAAAACTTAGTTCTTGCCCAGTAAATTTGGTTTTAAATATTCAGCGGATCTTCTTACTCTTAGCCATGTATTAGTTGCGCAAAAATCCATTTAATTCCGTAGTGTAAAATTTTTTTTGTAAACATTCTTAATTTTTGAGTGATTTAGTTACGAAATTACGAAAATTTCACAAATTTCTTCTCACTATAGAGAGTATTATGATATGGATAATTAAATCGTTTTCAACCTCAACCTTCTCTTATCATAATAACAATTATCTCCCGTGAGATAACTTTAATATGACTTTAAATTCTACCTTCCAAATAGTACTTCGTCAAGAAACGCTTGGATTCTGATGCCGCACATATTTACGAGTAAATTTTATGCATCGCAAGAAAATTTTTTTCAGGTACCAGGATTTCAATGGCTTGAGTTAATGAAAAGATTTGGTTCACTAATTCTTCGGGAGTGAAAGGATCTACATTTGAGAACCTTAAAACATACTACCAACAAAAATATTACGAACATAAATGACTCGATGTAAAATTTAAGAATTTTCTTTATGATACATCATAAAGAAAATTCTTAAATTTGCATGCATTAAAATTTTAAGCGATCAGGAAATTGCTAAACTGCTTCGTTTGCTCCCATAAGCAAATTTTCCGTTACGTTTGTCGATGGCATTTGGAGAAAGACATCTCTTTGAAATGAAACGTTCTAATCACCTCATCGTGATTGAATCTCGCCAAACAATCAAGAGCCAGAATCAAATACACCAATTCCTAATTCAATCAGACTCAGATACTGTCAATTAACAGACTGTTGGAGGACCACATCCATTTTTACCTGTAATAGATGACGGATACAGATTTAAACCCGCTGTCAATGAAGCATTAGAGATAGCTATATAAAATGGAAAGTTATTTGAATTCCATAATCTTTGAAATTGCAAACTATTTTAATAAGCAAATTAATTTTGTTAGGTATTCAAGGGCTTTAAATATTTCAAATATTTCATAAATACCACTCCCTCGCTGAATTAAACCGGCATCGCTGAAAAATTTAATTCACCACAACTTATGATCTACAAAAAGCCACATTTCAAAAGAAAATCTAGAATGTTTATAATTTTCAAGCTGTTGCTTACGTTATTTGATGATATTATAACCTAAAATGCATTTTTTCATAAGTAAATAAACAAGGAAACGACAAGAAAAGAAGAGAGAAGATGGCCAAGGAAGCAAGGGTGGGAACCTGGAATGTTAGGACAATGCTTAGGAAAGGAAAGTTGGAAAATGTAAAGGTAGAAATGAAGAGGTCCAACATTAACATACTAGGGCTATGTGAAGTGCGATGGAAGGATGGGGGTGATTTCTGGAGTGATGATGTCAGAGTAATTTTCAGTGGGGGAAATTCTAGCCA
>KZ308461.1:507972-548582 GCA_000376725.2 Ladona fulva | reverse complement strand
TTCTTGAGCATCTCAGTAACGCTTACTGATTTATCATAGCAATTCTTCACGAAACGTATCGCTTTTCGTTGCACCTTTTCTATTTCTCGAATACAGCACTTGTCGGCTGGGTCCCATACACTACATGCATACTCAAGGTGAGGCCTGACTAACGCGAAGTAACAACGCTCGGAGAGATTCTTACTCAGTGAGGAAAATAAAGACCGCCTCTCTTCTCCTCTTGCCTTGTCTGCCTCATTCTCCCTTCGGTAATTTTTATTGCAAATTAAAGGAGGGTTTGAGGTTGAAAGTCTTAAATTTAAACGTTCTTCTTTGCAGCCTTCCATGCAAAGGCAGGAAAAAATGCCAAGGCGGCGTCGCGACGCGTCGCGGCTAAGCCTGCCACCGATGCCAGACTTAACCGCTGAGGTAAAGGATGGGGTTCAATTCCCAGCTACGGATAATTATCTGGCGGAATTATTTTGAGGAAGTCACAGATCGACCAAGCCTGTAAAAATTATTACCAGAGTAAAACACTAGTAATAATAATATGGATGATATCGATAATAATAGGCGGTGGAATCTTAGTAACAGCTACATAACCTTCATATCATAGCTTTAGGCTAAGTATCAGCAGCCTTAACTTACTAACCCCGAAGGCGATGATACGATACGGAACCACTATTTTTTACGTCGAGAAAATGGAAAACAGCATATGAAAGTCACGACTCAGCTACAAAAGTGGTCAGTGATCTGTATTTGACTCGTCATGTTAACTTCACGCAGTGATTTTCTCGCCGTCCACAAACTCACGTTTTCTTTCCCACTATAACCACACACTTGTAATAACATCCAGTAAGAGAAACCAAGCGACATTACCACTCAGGAACAGCATCAGAATGGGGGAATGGACGAGAGGGACCAGGAAAGGGCGGCAGAAACGATCGGAACGCGCCGTAAATGAAAGCACTCGGTCATTAAAAAAAAAGAAAATCGTCAAAGAGGAAATGGACAATTCAGGAATGAGGAAGAAGCGTGATTCTAAAAGATGCCGATTCAAAGAGCTCTATTCTTGAGGTAGTCCGACACACAAAAGAAAAAAGTTCCGTCCCTCATTCCCGTCACCCCCTTCCCACACTCCTCTTCTCGTTCGCATAGATTCGTCGGATTATTTACCCCAATCCGTGTCTTACATGCAGCAAAACGCGAGACAAAAATATTTCCCACCCCTGTTAGCATTCAACTCTCCTCTCCCGAATGGGATAAAACTCCATCCGCAACCCCCTTTTACACTGTTAAACCCTGCACCCTAAAACCCCCGACCCTGCGTTAAAACCCATCAAAAAGCCTTCCTACCGCCGCACTCAACGTACGCCTACATAACGCATAAACCACCCCCAATACCCTTTCCCCTCATCCTTTTCCGAACCAATAAATTGCATTCCTACTCTCCCTGACTCATTCCGTGGTATTTACATTCACGGTAGCGACTTAGAGGGAGAGGAAGAAGGAAGAGATTCCGTGCGGCAGTTTTAACGGGGCAGTAGGGGTGGGCGGATGATTAACGACATCTGTAGCGACGACAATGCGTTTGTAGTGCTCTCGGAGTAACCTCCCCACCTCGTTTTCCTTTCCCTCCCGCTCAACTCCCGACGAGGTTCACCCCTTCCTCAAAACTCGTTGCAAATGCCATCTAGAGCACAAAGATGCCTGTTATGGGGCGTGTGGGAGATCCGCAGTGTGAATGAGTGTGGAAGGGGGTGAGGAAAGCAAGTGTCACGAGGCGAGGAAGCAAATGTCCCCGAGCGCATGAACCTATTCGAGAAGCACGATAAGACAAATGCATTAACTTAATCTAATTTCCCTATGCAGAACGAGAATTTCAAGAAAGTAAGGGATAAATGCGTTTGAAATGAATCATTTCTTCAATATTCTCCACAGGTATTAATTTACTGCTTACATTCAGCCGTGAAAGGATGTAAAGCTCGCAGAAATCGTCTAATGTCACGCTGAAGCAATATGGGGGTTATTGTAGCTACTTATAGAATAATGTGTCAGTATTACTTGCGTTATGGTAGTCCCACTGTCTTCCTCTCCTGCAGCTTTTCACATTAGGCACAGGCAAGTGCCTCGCCTTTCCTTACCGATTGTTAGATAGCATTGAAGAAATAAATAAACAAATAGGTACATTTAGCTAGTATTGTTAAAAGGTGCCTCGTATTTTGCTACACATTATTTACGCAGTAGAATTATAAAGAATTACAATTAGGATCGGTAGTAGACTCTGAAATTAAGTAATAAGTTCAGAATAACTAACTCATGAACTCAGTTAATTTAAGCTCTTCCTCGTGGAATTTCACATCAATATGGAAAATATTCTGTTTCCCAAAATTAAAAAATTGAAACAACTTCACTTCCGCAAGTTGAAATTTAAACAAAAAACATACGATACGTTTCGACAAAAATTTTATCTGGTGGAAGTGTATCTGCTTTCATTTTAGGTAAATAAGATGTTTGCCATATTAATAATACTCAGTTTCAAAGTTTATCGAGAGAAGCTATAACGTGACTCTTAGAGAGAAAAGACGTTCCAATTATTTGTCTTCGAATTTTTAAGTTTTTCTCACTTCTATGCATCCAAAAGTTTTCGAGACCCGGTTTCTCTAAATGATTTAATTTAATCTGAACAATCTTAGAGTAAACCATCGTCAAAAGCATTTAACTTTTTTACACGACGTAAAAATTAGCATCGAGGATTAATGAAACAAATCACAGCACAATTTTTTCGTCACAACGGCGTAAACAACTCTCTTATTGTTTTTCCCAAGATAAATTTTCATTATTGTCTTTCTATGCGTTGCCCTGAAGCAACATAACAGCCAGCTCTCCATAAAATTCCGCCAGATACAGTATTCGAAGCTAATGAATCGAATTTATTGGAATAATATTCAGTAAATGACCATTTCAAATTGACAGTGTATTCATACATCAGCCGATCTTTTCCATATTTATATTCAATTCAGCATCAATGATTATCTCTATCAATTTTCATTTTTAGAAATAAATGTACATGTTATTCAGTCCCGCTCCAAGAATATAAAGCAACTTCGTTTTAAATATATAAAAATTCCTTCATGAGGGAGCATTCTCATCTCAACAACGTTTTATAAGAGAAAGGTTGATAAAGGGTACTTCAAAACCAAATGAATATTTGTAAAAAAATAAGGCTGGGGGCTATATAACTCACTAAAGCTTGACACCTGGTCGGCATGCACATGGTCCAAGAATGACCTGTCAAATACAGCCGCTGATATAATGGAAAATTTCCGTTAACTGAGGCCATAACATTTTTTGCGAGATTAATTTTTCATAGTCNTGGTGCTTGTCTAACAATTTTAAGTTTCAACTGTTCCAATCACAGGTAATTTATTTCGTAAATCTCAAAAGAATGGCGAGATAAAAAAACTATGTTATCTTCAATTTCTTAAAGTAAATGGTAAGGTAATATTACAATTTGCTGTATACTTCGAAGGCTCACTCTTTTGACGAAAAAGGTGAAGAAAACCGAAATTCATATCAGCTCACATAATATAAACTAACATAAGTAATTAACTCCAATTTGGGAATGAACAGAATTGATTCTGAAACCATTTGTGGTACAGATTTAAAGACATCCTCAAAGATATTTATGGAAACGTGTAAATACATTCCTTCACTTTATTTTACATGTGAATATTTCTTACTATAGGCCTGTCTCTAATTCAATTCCCACCTAAAGTTTGTTTCCATTAGATGTTATCATGGAAGTTATTTTCCTTCAAATTGTTTAAAACATCTCGTTTCCTTTGTTTGCGTTCCTCGTCTTAGAATTCCTAATGCTATATTTGTCCTTCAGATGGAGCCATTCTCGCGGGATACTGAAAATAAAGCATACTGACGAGAGACAACTTACAGAGATAAAAACAATCTCTTTCTCAACATCCGAAGTAATGTATATCCATATCCACTTGGCAACCTCTTGTTCCTCCCTTTGCTTTTAGTATTCATTTCCTCTGTCTTCATCCCTCCCGACACCTCTTATCTCATTCATGTTTGGCCAACACGGTCCAATGTCCTCCCCGAGGCCCACCCAAACGACAAAAGATCAATATTTCTCCCTCTCTTCTCATTCACACATCAATCCTGTCCCCCTCTGTCAGCCTCCCTCTGGAATATCCTCTTTCGCACGATTCGCCTTTATATTCCACCCTTCCTTAGTTTCTTCACTTCTCTTTTCCGAAATCCTCTCCATTTCATTTCTCTCGACTTTTTCCCGACCTTCATTCCATTGCTTTGTCGGCTTTAGTACCTACCTTCTGTTTTTTCGACGCACTTTTATTCCCTTCCATATTCCACTTATTTCCACCTTTCTTCCTCTTCTTTTTATCTCTCACTTCCGGAGACCTCTCGTGACCTTCAATAGCTTTTCTTTTCCCCGATTCCTTTGTGTTCTTCCCGAGTCCGTCGGAGAAGAAGAGAGCTCTTTTAGCAGCCTCCGTGCCGCCTTCGCAAATCGTTAATGGCTATCAACGTTGTCCTCTCGAACCGCTTCCACCATCATCTCTCCCCCGATTCCAGATTACCTCCGGGAAATCAAGGAAGCTGTGTTTTAAAATTCAGCTTCGCTTTCTACTCGCCCAGCCTTCAATCATCGTTGATTCAAATACTTCATTATATTTAGAGCTCTTGATTTTTGCACTATCATAACTTTATCCGAAGGCAATCTTCTGATTTCTTTCCTCCATGTTCTCTTATTTATTTCATCAATCTTTCAATAAATTAATGCTTTTTCAATATTTTACGACTTTAAGTGGGAAAAGAAAGTTTAATGCGGCATCCACTGTCACATAATATATTACGATTGAATTTATACATCTCTTTACTACACTATGAATTTCTGATTAAAACATAGAAAAGATTTTATTCAGATGAAAATTACCTGGTATATGCCTCTCCGATTATTGATTTTTAGTGGAAAATTAGCAAAATGTTAGTTGTATGATTCATTTTGCTCTTTGCAATGAATCCTCGCGACCGCCATTGGATTTGCATTTTGATCGAATAATTTCAGGACTATCACTTTTAAACGAGAGCACAAAAAGTAGTTTATTTTTGGAGTCTGTAAAATTAATTTCAGCATAGCTTGTAATTATTATAATGCAAAATACATGGCTAAGAAATCTCTCATTGACATTTTTGCAGGGATTTCAGAGCACTGTTCTCATTTCATATTTCCTAACTATAACTACGTTTATATTCCAATACTAAATGCTATTAACCCGACGAAAAAAAGGGAGTGTGTCTAACAGAAAATAATAATAAAAATAATACTGCCGATTCATCTGTGATTTATTTTTAATCCCTTTAATCTCTTCGTTTAAACCTGGGCTGATTCTTTCAATAATAGTGTATCTGCGTGAACGCAGAAGGCTAATCTTAAGGGAGTCCATTCTCCCATCTGCTCCTACGATACTTCGGTCATTCTCGGGATGGGGATAAGATTAGTATAAATCGTAAGAGTAAGCGGCAGCTTTGTAATTCTTCCGCTCACTGTACTGCCAAAAATAGCTGGATAAAGAATATCATCACCTAATGCATTTGATGTCGTGTACACCCTTTCACAATAAAGAATCCACGAGAGGCCCAGCGTCAAAAAGACGCCTAATAGAGGGAAATTAAGATTTTATTCTCATTCATCTAACATTAATGATATTCCAATGTAAGCCATTACTGAAGATTGGCAAATGAAGAATCCAAACATGACAGTTTACTCTGAATGTTTTCAAGTGATTGAGGCACAGAAATATCTCAGAAGCATGATAAAGGAAACGCTTCGTATAAGTCTGGTAGAAATAGATCGTTGTCCAATACACTGCCTTTCTCGTCCTTTACCTGCACGAAATATTTCCAAGGATTTTGAGATGCATGAGATTGCAAAAGGAGAGTCCAATGGTCGAGTTTGGGTAGAAGACAGGAAGTGAAATGAAGTTGAATGGATACGTTTTAGGGAAGAATCGGAGATAGGTGGTCACTCGACCAGAATTTCTGTTTGCCTCTTGACCTTAATTTTCCAATTCCTTCTTCTTACTTTTCGACTAAGTTTGACCACCAAATAAAATTTCCTGCAAGATTCCTTCGGAGGAAACTCACTCCAATGGGACATTTCTGTATTTCAGAGAAGTTGTATGCTCCATAATTTTGCGGCCGCAATTTCAAACAGAGAGAGATATATATTATGGTAGTCCCACAGTCTTACTCTCCTGCAGCTTTTCACATTAGGCACAGGCAAGTGCCTCGCCTTTCCTTACCGATTGTTAGATAGCATCGAAGAAATAAATAAACAAATAGGTACATTTAGCTAGTATTGTTAAAAGNAAAAAAACTATGTTATCTTCAATTTCTTAAAGTAAATGGTAAGGTAATATTACAATTTGCTGTATACTTCGAAGGCTCACTCTTTTGACGAAAAAGGTGAAGAAAACCGAAATTCATATCAGCTCACATAATATAAACTAACATAAGTAATTAACTCCAATTTGGGAATGAACAGAATTGATTCCGAAACCATTTGTGGTACAGATTTAAAGACATCCTCAAAGATATTTATGGAAACGTGTAAATACATTCCTTCACTTTATTTTACATGTAAATATTTCTTACTATAGGCCTGTCTCTAATTCAATTCCCACCTAAAGTTTGTTTCCATTAGATGTTATCATGGAAGTTATTTTCCTTCAAATTGTTGAAAACATCTCGTTTCCTTTGTTTGCGTTCCTCGTCTTAGAATTCCTAATGCTATATTCGTCCTTCAGATGGAGCCATTCTCGCGGGATACTGAAAATAAAGCATACTGACGAGAGACAACTTACAGAGATAAAAACAATCTCTTTCTCAACATCCGAAGTAATGTATATCCATATCCACTTGGCAACCTCTTGTTCCTCCCTTTGCTTTTAGTATTCATTTCCTCTGTCTTCATCCCTCCCGACACCTCTTATCTCATTCATGTTTGGCCAACACGGTCCAATGTCCTCCCCAAGGCCCACCCAAACGACAAAAGATCAATATTTCTCCCTCTCTTCTCATTCACACATCAATCCTGTCCCCCTCTGTCAGCCTCCCTCTGGAATATCCTCTTTCGCACGATTCGCCTTTATATTCCACCCTTCCTTAGTTTCTTCACTTCTCTTTTCCGAAATCCTCTCCATTTCATTTCTCTCGACTTTTTCCCGACCTTCATTCCATTGCTTTGTCGGCTTTAGTACCTACCCTCTGTTTTTTTCGACGCACTTTTATTCCCTTCCATATTCCACTTATTTCCACCTTTCTTCCTCTTCTTTTTATCTCTCACTTCCGGAGACCTCTCGTGACCTTCAATAGCTTTTCTTTTCCCCGATTCCTTTGTGTTCTTCCCGAGTCCGTCGGAGAAGAAGAGAGCTCTTTTAGCAGCCTCCGTGCCGCCTTCGCAAATCGTTAATGGCTATCAACGTTGTCCTCTCGAACCGCTTCCACCATCATCTCTCCCCCGATTCCAGATTACCTCCGGGAAATCAAGGAAGCTGTGTTTTAAAATTCAGCTTCGCTTTCTACTCGCCCAGCCTTCAATCATCGTTGATTCAAATACTTCATTATATTTAGAGCTCTTGATTTTTGCACTATCATAACTTTATCCGAAGGCAATCTTCTGATTTCTTTCCTCCATGTTCTCTTATTTATTTCATCAATCTTTCAATAAATTAATGCTTTTTCAATATTTTACGACTTTAAGTGGGAAAAGAAAGTTTAATGCGGCATCCACTGTCACATAATATATTACGATTGAATTTATACATCTCTTTACTACACTATGAATTTCTGATTAAAACATAGAAAAGATTTTATTCAGATGAAAATTACCTGGTATATGCCTCTCCGATTATTGATTTTTAGTGGAAAATTAGCAAAATGTTAGTTGTATGATTCATTTTGCTCTTTGCAATGAATCCTCGCGACCGCCATTGGATTTGCATTTTGATCGAATAATTTCAGGACTATCACTTTTAAACGAGAGCACAAAAAGTAGTTTATTTTTGAAGTCTGTAAAATTAATTTCAGCATAGCTTGTAATTATTATAATGCAAAATACATGGCTAAGAAATCTCTCATTGACATTTTTGCAGGGATTTCAGAGCACTGTTCTCATTTCATATTTCCTAACTATAACTACGTTTATATTCCAATACTATTATCTCCGATTATGAAATCACTTTTAATATTAATACTACTGTTCTGTAGTAATAGAAAAATATCGTTAAATCCATGATGAAAGCCACTGCTCAATACAGTGATAATAACTTTTAAATTTGGTGTCAATATTCGCATAATTTTTTCACTGCAGTTTCATAACGGAAGAATCTCAGTTAATAGTAACAGTATAGTAAATAGTAATAGACTGTTCCTAAAATTTAAAGTTCATCTAATCTGCAAGATGGAAAATACTCTGAACAACAAAATACTTCAAACTCGACCCAGAATCAGCTTGTTCTTACATATAGTTAAGTTCGATTTTACGCCGATATTATGCACATTACATATATCACATATTCAAGACTCATTTTCCATTTAAATCGACAAAAATAACGATAGGTGTCCCATCCGCTTAAAAAATATTTCCTGTATTTACACCAAAATTGTCTCTCCATGATTTCTCACGTATAATTCGATATCTTCGAAGATTCATAATTTTATTCAGTAGTGTACTCAAATATGAGGAAATAAATTTCAAAGAAAACATGGTTTTTCCAGAGAACTTTATTCAAGTAACAGGGCACCCAAATAGCTGAGAGGGTAGCGCGATCGTCATTGGTGAAAGAGGTCCCGGGTTCGATTCCCGTTGGCGGCCCTTACATGCTCAACGGCCTCATATGACCTCAACTTACGAAGTACTCAACGAGGAATGGGCATGAAAAAAGTCTGACGGAACCGGGAATCTATCCATTCTCTATCTATCCATTGCTCTATCCATTGAGCTATTCCACCAGAACATTTCTCCATGACGTTTGGGAGACTGTAGGTATAGGGCGCGTGAGTTTTCAAGTTTTAGGCGAACATACGATACATACTCACATACATACACACCCACACACTGTAATATAGATTAAAAAAGGTCCCTTGTTTCATTTTATGTTGAAGCAATTTTGTAATATATCTGACATTGTAAGCATTTAGGTGGCGTTATTTGCGGTGCTTTATCTGGCCAATTACCACGAATCTAAAACGCACTTTCATTGCGTAATTACGACTTTCGAAAATTGGTGTTCAAAAAATTGTGAATCCGTCGCAGATTCACAATCTAATTTAAAATATCAGAAAACAGATATAGAAGAGAAAATGTATTTTAACTATAATGTTTAAAACAATGATTCTACATAGTTCTATAATTTGACAATGATACCTTCGATCCATAACATTTCAGTAAATATCAATTCCCGCAAATGCATTAGAACATTTATTACTAAGAGAAGTTAATAAGGAGAAGAAATTAAAGTCGCACTATAATCTGCCTCTCAATTTTTTCTCTTTCTAACTCCTTTACGATTTCTTCCCTATCTGCCTCTCTGTTATTTCCTCTACAAGCTTCATTTTCCTCTTCCCTCAGAATACAAAGCTGAGAATGAAGTGAATGAAGAAATACCCTCTACCATACTCGCCTCTTTCCTCCCCTGAACAGTCTCCAGTTTCATTTTCCCTTTGCCTTCTCCTCCCATCTTCCAGCTCCGTCTCGCGGGGATCCTGTGACCTACGAGCGTGAAAGAAGCTTTAAAAATTCCCTTCCGAAAGATCTTAGCAGGAAATCGACTATTTAACACTCCAAATTACAACTTTTTTTCTCCCTCTAATTCGCTCCGCTCGCGCCTTTTTCCGCTGCCTTTACTCTCGATCGAGTTTGTCCTCTTTTATTCATTGCTTCCCCTATATTCTCTACCTCTCTCCAGTCCGAATTTGTTTTCCAATACTATTATTTGTTTTCGTCTTAACGCATAATCAGATTGAACGCGATTCCTTTCTTTTTTTTTAAGAGAAAGGAAAGGGACGGAATTAGTTCCTTCTTTTTAGGCTTCATTTTCTGTGCTCGCTTTGGATTCTAGAAACTTTGAGGCTCTATGGAAACGACTACCTATAAATTAATTTGGTTAATTGCTTCTAATGCGGGTATACGAAGCTTTAGAACACTTTTGAAGAGACTACATGAATGACTTGTATATACTAATAAGGCAAGCATTTTCATCAGTACAGATAGTTTTTAAACATCTTCACTACTATCATAATTATACCGTTCCCACATCTTGGAAAATTAATATTCTTAAAAATGCTGAAGTTAAAACCTTTCTGGCCATCTGGGAAATACCAAAAAGTGATAAAATGTAGGTCAGCTATTCCTAAACTAAAAAGATATTCATATTAGAAATAGCATGAATATTTTTAATTTGTGGCTATTTAAATAAAAGACTATTCGCATACATTTTAATACACATATCTATATAGATTCACATTTTATTTCACTTGAATTTAAACGTAACAAGTTTCATCATTTAAAAATTTTGCCGGCGAAAATTAGACTAAAATAAAGATTTATGCAAATTGAATTTACTTTAAGCGAATTAACATGGAACTTGAACTATAGAGTACATACACTGAATTGTAGGATTTATTTAACTTATTTGGAGTCTTTATTTACTATTTTTTACATTTAATCATACCTGGAAAGTAGAAGACCTGAATATGAATTCAAATGTCGTAGATATTCCTCATTTGATTTTATTTTACTCAAAATCACGTTAGCAATGGAAAAGATGAGACAAAGATATTTCATTGGTGAAAAAATTTAAGGTACTAAACAGCTGGCATATGATGACAGAGTAAATATATTTCGTTTATGTGGTACACTTAAATATCAAAGCGAGTAAATACTGTTAAACTACCAGTCCAAACCGACTTAATGTAAAAAACGAAAAATCGACGTTAATATTCTCCAAGCTCACCATATCTACAACTTTATAAATACCCTTCAAGCCATTCGGCGTGTGGCAGCGGGTGCTAACACCAAGCAGATAATAAATCGCCTAAAATGAATAAATTAAGGCGATTTATTTGATTCCCCTGAAATCTAAGAAATAATCCAAATTATAAAAACACATTCCTTGAATGATTTCATACAAAATTCCCTCTGTAGCCAAAAGTTGTGACTCAACTTGATGAATTTATGATGAAAGAAATCTATTTACCTAAAGTGTAATCATTTTTGCAATCTTCTTACTTCATGAGCAGTGTGAAAAACAGTAATGTTCGGCGCAGCGAGTAAATACCAGTAACAAACCTGAGAAGGAAAGAGAAAGATCGGTTTCTTGCGGAAGGAACACGGTTGCAATCAGGTAAAAAGCAGCTTGAGATGGGTTGGGTAAGGGAGTTGCGAGGAGAATGAGGAAGTAGTGGCAGACGTGAGAGAGAAATGTGGAAGGCCTAGAGATGAAGAGTACATAAAGTAGCCACTACCTTTTCCCGAAACGACGCAATTGAGCAGAGGGGTGGGGATGGGAATGGCGAGAAAATAGAAGAAGGTGGAAAAGTCAGAGAGAAAAAAGAGAAGAAGAAATGGGAAAGGCTTGGGAGGAGAGGGGTGAAATAAAGGATGACCGAACTAACTGCTGAGAGAAGAAAAGCAGGAGAAATTAGGAGATAGGAGGGTGGTTCGTGGGTGGCTGCGAGTAAAGTGAGAGAGATGTAGTGTGTCGAGAGGAGAAATGGGAAAGGAAGGGCATTATGTTAAATAAAAGTAAAGGTTCAAGATTAAAGTAATCGGACAATAAAAGACAAATTCAGGGAAACCGAAAAGAAAATAAATAGCTTAATGTAATGTTGGAAGAACGTCCATAAAATTTTTCATTTTCTAATTCCATGAACGATTATTGCTATTCAAATAAACATCTTGACGAATTTTACAAAAATTCAAAATTATGTATCATTTTTACGGATAGAATTATTTGTCTACAAATTACAGAACATAGGTATACATTCAACGCTCAATGTAGAACACTCAATTGTATAAAACACATTCATGTTTAAAAAGATGTAAAAACATAAATTAGAAAGGTCTATCTCTCGTCAACTCTTCACGGCGAAGTACCCAAAGAACTCCTCTCGAAAATGAAATCTGAACATATTAATCACTTGAGAAGCCCAAATGCATGTACTAAAGTAACAGAGATCCAAAAAGCAAGGAGTTTCGATCATAAATGGAGGTCAGCATCTCAGAAATTATAATATTGTCGCCCTATCTCATTTAAATACATAACGTTTGGCTGTGACAGTTATGAGTTGAGGCAATTCGATCGTTAAGTCGCGATCAGTAAACGTTATATTTGCAATTTCTTTCATCAATTCTCAATGTTTCAAGGGAGCAATATAAAACAGGGAACGTGATACTGGGGAAATTTAGCGTAAAGATTAGCAACAAATAATAACAAGAAAACCTCCGAATGTGACGTCGCAAAAGAGAAATATTCCGAAAATCAATAAATAATTACGTGAATAAGACATTTTATAATCAAAAATGTCAAATATTTGGGTACATCCCAAGTTGGAAGTAACAACAAGAACCCAGCAGAAGGCAAAGAGGAAAGATAGCGAGAGCGGCCTCAGAAGTAAATGTGAGGGAATGCAGTTTTGAGGACGGAAAGTGGCCCATACAGTAATGAAATGGTGGAAAACGTGAGAGTCCATCGCGAACTTGGTTCTCACTCAATAGGCCTTGCTCTCTCTTCATTCCAGTTTCCAGACCACTTTGGCAACTTGACTTCTCCATTCGAATTTTCTTAATGCACGTAGGGTTCATTCGATCGCTAACTATTTGTTTCGTCGTCCATAAATTCAACCGATTGATCAATTTAAGATTAGATTAATTATTTCAAGATAAGAACAAGAGAACGATTTAAGATGTTTGTTTGAGATGATAAAAGATATTTATCCATCCCAATTTCTTTTAAGAGAGCACAAGAAAAAACTCAAAATGCAAAAGCATTTTTAGTTTATTAAAAATACTTGAAAAATATTTTGAAGCGATTCCAAAGATCCGCAGAAACATATTTATTTCAACAAATTTTTGGGACAAACGAGTCGTATTATATTAGATAAGAAAGAGTAATTTAAGTTTATACATTAAGTAGTTAATGAAACAACAGATCTTCCTCGGATTATTTATAATATTTATTATATACAATATTTTGTATAGATTTAAATTCAGCAATGGACAACTTAAATCAAATGTATTCCGTGGGATCCTGACGAAAGGTGTAGTATTCGAGAATTAGATAAGGTACTGCGAAAGGCGATACGATTCATAAAAATTGTCAGGACAAATCAGTGAGCGTCACTCAGATGCTTCATGACATAGGACGGGAATCTCTAGAAGAGGATTTGAAGGCTTAACTTATTAATAAATTCAGTTAAAATACGATTTTAAAATATATAACCGATATTATGCGTCCTCCTTATTATATAGACCGTTCTTATGCTGAGAGAAAAATCAGCGAAATAGATGCTAGAACCATTCGTTTCAATAATTCATTCTTTCGCGGACGATAAGCAAAATCAATCGATTAGGGAGATCAGTGACGGTAGATGCACCCCCTGCCATACGCCAAAAGGCGGATTGCATAGTGCGTATGTAGATGTAGAAGTAGATGAAAAGTAAAAGTTCATGAAAAAACTAAGGAATTAGAAAATGATATGTAACACAGCGTAGTGACTGATAAATCAAGTAACAAGTGTCTAAATAAGTGATCATATTTCATGAAACATCTTTTACAAAATAGAAAAAGGTATGAAAGAGAAGCTTTGAACAGAGAATAACAAAGACCCTGAAATTTACACATGCCGCTCCTGATTAACATTAACAAATTTTCTCACCTTGGTATATTTATAATAATTACAATTAGATATGTGAAAATAATCTGTGACGTAGGTCAGCAACCGGATTTATACCGAAACGTAGCCAGAAATATAATTAAATAGATATGAACCGATAATTTGGTTTCGAGAAATGGACTAACTAATCTAGGTAATGACGAAGGAATAAACATTTAACGTTTAATTAGCCTATATTAAAAATAAAGCTGAAGACCCAAGATAAATCATCAAAATTACTAATTTTGCATTAAAATTTTCTTATATTATATAATTACAAATATTTATAATCTTAGCTTTATCAATTTGGGAAGCTTTATCTTAACTTAATGAATAAAATCTTACTCTTTCATATATTAACGATATGAGTAGGATATATTACGCTAGCCGTGATCGTAGCTCATTAAAATATAAAAATTAAACGAGTGAGATTACCACTCCAGCATTTATTCGATCCTTCCTTTGAACTATTGTATTTACATGTACAAATAACTGCTTAAGGAACCTAAAGGCCTATTCTTATATGTTCGGCTACGGTAAAACAATAAATAAATTTAGCTCCAATTCACGAGTCACAAAAGTAGTTACAGACACCTAGTGGGAACTTCGATGTAGCGAGGGCGGAACAAAATTCCCCCATTATTGGCACTTGTACATCCAGATACCCCCAACGAAGGAAAGGCGGAATTCATCGAAACGGCTTCAAAAACCTATTGGGAGAGCGAGAAGAGGGGATTGAGAAGTTGAAAGCATACGGCGAGAAGTTGAGAAGTGGTTGAGGGTAAAATAGAGAAGGAAGAGAGGCATGGAAGACAGCTTTATTCAACCGGCAAGGGGAAGGCTAGAAAAGAGGTGGGAAGAGAGGACGCATAGACATGAGCAGCGAGGGAACTCAGGAAGTGGCTCTTCAGGTAATCTAGGTCACGCGGAGGGCAATCGGCGTGTGCGAGAGAAAATAGGCCCTGCGCGAATGACGAGTCAAGTGCCCTGGGGATAACCGCTCCGAGGCCATGTTAATCTGATAATAGGCAAAGTAAAATTGTGGAGGGGAAAAATGAGTCGTTTTTACCGTGAATATTTTGGAGAAGTTTCCACAGATGAAATTAATTTGTGAGTCCGAATAATATCTGAAGTCGCAAAAAGTTGAAAGAGCCAGTGAGTAAATTGGAAGCAGGAAAATATTGGTAAAAACTTATACTGTAATTGAGGGAAGGACTTTTTTATCATCTGTGAAATTTGTTCGTCTAAAAATGGGAGGTAATCCAAATGCCGTCTGGTAGAAGATAGATTGAGTTCCATTATTCGTTTTTCAAACATTTTAAAATACTGGAATTCCAACTGAGATAAATCCTCATACATTAGAGTGGAAAGATAAAGAAAAGATAAAAAATATGGGTATCTTTCCTTTAACCATGCAAGAAATATTGTTGATATACCATGCGTCGTTGTTTGACTTCTGTTGACTCCAAGGAAGGTATGCAAGCAAAATCATAAAAGAGCAAAGAGGTGTTGATAACCATTATGATAAGTCTGATAACCTAAAATACATTTAAAGATGGGAACAAGCAATACCTGTCACTATCAAGCACAACAGAGGCTTCCTCTAACCCCGCTAAGTTTCTTGGAAAACTCCAGCGATATAAAAAGTACTAGGAGTGAACTATTTCGTGAATGAGACATACTCATAATGGAAACTGAAGGGCTTCTTACTTAATTCTAAGATAAGGTTGAACGCGATCGGAGTGTGACAAAAAAAACTCGAAAATAATGATTCAGAATCTCACGCTCGATAATTTATATGACATTAATGATATATCATAAATAAATGTAAACATATTACTTACATTTTCACTCTATTACTTACATTATATAAGCAATTACTTGCGTAATTTAAGGCGAATAGCACGCTATCGTTGATTATATAAACTAGTTTGAAGGAGCAATACAGATTTATCGCATTCGTATTTATCGAACGAACCAGATATTCTCGGTCTTTCCGAGAGCAAGCAATCGTCGTCGTATTTTTAACCTCAAAAAGCGAAATTTCTAGGAGCAATTTCTTTAAACGATCCTCCCTCTCAGACTCTTCTTAGAACATATCCTGAGATCTTACATGAATAAAGCAGAGCAATATGGAAGTGAGATAAGCTGTTGTCCTGCACCCATATCGCGCCCACGATCGACCGCGCCTCTTCCCCGCCCGCGCAACACATGAGCAACTGCAAATGCATTCTCTACGGTCAGCCCACTCACACGTATTCCTTACACAAAAAAATATCCCAAAGAGAAAAAACCGCGAACGCCAAACGCAACGATAAGAGATGATGAAAAACTTCCCTCTCTCTCTTCCTCAACCAATCTTTTTTCCACCATTTTCTTTCAACCTCACTTTCTTCCCCTTCCCCTCTCATCCCATTCCTTTTTCACCCTCAAAATTCCACGCCACACTTGACATTCAAGCTTCGAAGACGACTGCGTTGGCGGCCGCACTGAAGAACAGTGGTCCTAATTAAGTTCAAAAGGGAATGGGGAAACAGAGAGGGAGAGGAAGGCGGTGAGAAATTAATTAAGCGGGCTCAGCTGAGCTCTTTTCTTCCACCCTCTTACCCTCTTAAGAAAAACCACCCTCCTTGCCCACCTCCAACTCTTAACCTTTTTTTATCTCGACGGACACTTTCTTTTTCAATTCCACTTGTGTTTCTAGCCGCCGTCCAGCTGGATTGGGAATCTTTTCACTTCGGTTCTCCTTATATTCTCCTATTCTCCTCTGCTGTCCAGTCCCCGTCTTCCTTCTTTTTGCCGTTCTCAGCAGAACTCCTTTGTTTGAGGGTTTCTAAACAAGACATCTCGCCATCTTTCCTCACTCTTCTATTGCCACCCTCGAGACACGATGAGAAATTCGCCTTCATTAGATGATTTCCTCCCGATCGTCAGCATCTCGAAAGGAATGAAGTTTTTGTGCCGTTGACCGAAGAGGAAATGAGGGAGAGAGGATGGTTGAAGAAGTCATTTTATGCCCGAGTGGAAAAGAATGAGAGTTTCTCGGACTTCGAGATTTAGGGAGAGTTTCCCCGAGTTATATTTGCATTTGGAAATATTTCGTTCGTAATTCTGAAGAATGCGCTAGAATTTAATTATCAGGTTTCATTTCTATTTATGAATTCGAAATTTCGGTATGGCGATGTGACATAACCACGTAAAATATTATATTGTTACAATTTTAATGCATTAAACACTGAAAATATAAGAAATCGTTGCTTATAGTTTTAAGATTTTATTCTGAATTAATGAAATGATTTAGAAAGACACTTTTTGAGTGAAAGAATTACGTCTATTACTTATTATCCTATATTAGGTATAATAAGCTAATCTTGATCTGGTTTGATGAAAAACCCCTGCTACGGTTTTGATATTCATTCATATCAAGGAATTAAGAAGAAATGAATAATGATGAGTAATAGGGAAAATATAGTATGAATAAAATATTCCTGAAAATTCACACAATACAAAACGAGATAACATTCGTTTCCATGTTTCTCGGATTCATTATTATTTTTAAATATTCTCAATATTTTGAAACATTTGTCTATATTGAATATTTCCGAAAAATACTAAATTGATATTGTTTATTTTGCATAAACATCAGTTAATCATGTGACTATAGTATGAGGACTAATCAAAAAAGATTGATTTTTTATATGTATGTTTTAACAATTGTTAATCATAAGATGAGGTCTTCCTCTTGTATTGTTCGGGAAGATCGACGAATGACAGCGGATAGATTTGTGGACATGTTTCAGATTTCCCATAGCATTGCATTACACATTTTGCATTATCGCTTGCTTACGAAAATCGTCTTTGCCTGGTGGATACCGAGATCGCTGACACTTAAACAGAAGGATTGAGGGTAAGATGTTAAATGTTGCACTATGAAGTTAAATCCCAAGAAATAACAAGTGTGAAAAATATCGACATGACTGGGACTCGAACCCAGGTCTCCCACTTTCCGGGCTGGTATTCTAACCCGTGTGCTCACAAAAGCATTCCCTTAACAATGTGGAAGATACGCGGAATGGTAGTTCAGTTCAGTGGTTAGAATACCTACTCGGAAAGTGGGAGATTGGGTTCGAGTCCCAGTCATGTCGCTATTTTTCACACTTGTTATTGCTTAAACAGAAGATGGCTCCACGAACTTTTATCGGAAGCTTCTGATTGTGGAGCATGGCGTTGCATGCCCGAATTTCATCATTACAGGTAATGAGACTTTGCTTCTTCGGTCTTGAAAGCTTTTTGATTCATAAAAGGCTGATATGAAGAAGGCTCTGAAGACGATGCCGTAAGACGGTTTTCAGCTCGCCTTCTAAGATTGACAAACGCGTTTGATCCATATAAAGCTAACCCCTGCCCATTGTACGTCAAAGGTAAAAATTATATTCTAACTAGCTCTAGTACTTAAGACGACTACGATTATCTGAAACAAGGAAACGTAGTCCTCCATAAACGGTTTTAGTTTTTAAAAAATATAACTTCATTATTCTCCTGATGAGTTTTGACTTTTATAGTCATGACAACTGAGAGAAAAAATTATCTTATAATAATGAATTATTGGGGTGGTTATTTACTTCTGAAATGAATTTCCACAAGTAAATGAAAGCGCAATTCCATAGCATAACCCATTAAGCGTTAGGCCTAGAGAAACCTTCAAGGCTTCCCTACGCAAAAACCTGATACGATTTCAAACTTCTCTTGATCAACATCTCATGAGTAAACCGAGTAAACCCAACTTGTCAGAACTTTAACATCATGAACCTCAACATAGCATTCCTCCTCAACTCTTCTTACCTAACGGAATCAGTAACGATTCTCGACCTCTTTTCTCGGCTTTTAATTCAAAACCCACCTCGCTCATCGTAATTTTAAAAGGAGAACATGAATATTCCTGCGCACACCCGCACCACCCCTTTTCCCTCAAAACTCGTGTTCTCCTTCTTTATCCCTCCTCTCATCTCCTTTTGTCCATCACATCCTCCTCGACATTCCTCCTGCGTACGGCCCTGTCCATCTCTGTCGGACCTTCTAGAATCTCGTCCTTCCCATTCTTCCCTCTCGGCAATTTCTCCAACCCCCTCCCCTCTTGTCAACCCTCTCTCACGCTCCACTAAAACTCTCCTTCCTCCTTTCTTCCGGTTCCTTGTCTACTCCTCCATTTTTCCTCCCTCTTCGACTCCTCAAAACCTTGACTCTCCCACTAAGCCGTCCTCACCCCCCGGCGCCAAACTTCGCGCTCTTCTAAAATCTCTTTCCCTTTAAACCTACCATCCCTTCATCCCCTTAGCTTTCATTTCCGATCCTTCCACTCCACTCATCTTCGGATCCTCCCGGACCTCCATGTGCACCCTCCCCTATCATCTACTTTTCCCCGCCCACCCTATAACTTTAACCCTATCTCTTTTCCCTTCAAATTCACCCTTTTCCTACGTCATTCTCTTCTTCCCTCTTCGTCCACCTCATGCACTTCCGTACGCTTTCTACCACCCTCTCTTTTCCTCTCCATCCCATCAACTTCTCCACAACGCACACCCTTTTCCATTTTACCCCTTCTTTTCTTCCTTTCCTCTCAGTGTGAGAGCGTCCAACGTGAATACTAATGAGACTGCTATACCTCATTGTTCCAGCCTTTTTTCTCGTCCTCTTTCCACCGACAACGTCCGCGAGTGACTCCGATACCAGACCAGAGACTTTTGTTTTACACACCCGAACTCTCAGTCGTCGCAACAGCTCGGATGCGATTCACTCTTTGATGATGGGTAGACGAATTTATTCCGAGAATTGGAAGGAAAACGACGTTCATCGCTCAATTCTGAGGCAACTTAAATGGATTCTAGGATAAAAATAAACAAATCAAAAACTATCGTTTTCTTTTACGACAATTTCATATTAACCATTTATAGTGTCTAACCCAAAAATAACACTTCTTTCTCACTCTAAAGCTACCATAAGTACACTTAAAATGGAGAAAAAACTTCTATCATAAATGGAAATGGATATGATTTTGTAAAATTTTTATGCGAGAAATGTGCAGCATAAAATTAACGGGTGTCACTATGTAAAAAGAAAATTACATTACAAAGTTGTTCATAGTAGAAATGTTATCGTTGTATTACCCTTTACAACCGATCTTACGTAAATGTTTCTATTGCAAGTATCGTGTACGAAAATGGCGATTTATTCATTAACTTTCGATGCCTTTCTATTAAATAATCTCTCCAGCATGTATCCAGTCTTATCGGAGAAATCTTGTCAAAGTTTTTTTCCGTACATATATTTTTGTTGCTGATTTCCAGATCACGGATTATAATTGATCATACATTACTCCCACTTTATATAACAAACTTATCTAATGATATGATATGTGAATATTTCCATTAAAGAAAATTAGAGTAAGAAAAAGGATTTTATCAATATCTTTTTCATCAAATCGATTTCGATTTTGAAGTAAATTTACTACCTCACGCATATTAAGGGAATCCCTAAACAGAGACCATGTAAAAGTAAATATTTACACTAAAATGTTAACTCTAATGACAACTAGCATAATAAGGTAATTTTCATAAAACTTAGATATTTTAAAGGATTCATATTGTTTCACTTTTTACTGTCTGAAGAAATCAAAATGTGATATCTAAGTACTGGATGCTTTTTTGCAACAAAAAATAATTCAAGAATATCGTCAGAATTGTCATTTCAGTATCACGAATGTGTTTATGAAATCAGATCATTAACACAACGAGGGACGAAAAAGCTATCAATTAGTTCCTTAAAGACCTCTTTTCTACCGACAAAACATAATTAGCTTCCTTCAAAACTCAAGCATTATACCTCATTTCATGAGTTTTCAATTTGTGAGCTGTTTTTCCCTATAATATTTCCAAACGCGTAGAACACTCGAGCTCTTCCTCTTAAAATTTATTTTCGATCTTAATGCAAACTCAAACTTTGCATTAAAAAAGTTTATCATACAAGAGTTGGTGTTATTTACAAGTCTTAGAGGATTACTACGTTCGATTCATTTAAGTTTTGGAAATTCATGGGAAGTCTATTTCTATTCATAAGGAACCCAGTTTAAATTCATAGGATAGAATTAAAGAACGCCTTTCTTCCTCACGCGCAACTCATTCAAAGAAAACTTTGTAGGCAATTCAAGAAGACCAAATCTTCAGCTCTGATTCTCTTACTCCTTCTTCTTTCAGCTCTGTTTTCTTTACAAAGGCAAGTTTTCAAAAAACTTAAAATTCCTGGATGAGCAAAGAATGGTTCATTCGATGTCTTCAGTTCATAGCGGCGCAGCTGCCAAGTGGGCTTAAATTACACGGAAACGAATGGCGCTTTTTCTCGCTTCATGCATAAAGTTTCCCATTCATGCGGAAGATTCAACTAATCCTGCACTTCACATCCCGCTCTGTTTGCATCTTTCGTAATAGTTAATGTATGTACCTTTCTGTCAAGAAAAATCGAAGTGGTTCGAGAATGATTTTATGTAGCATTCGTTTCTGTTCGAAAATTAGGCGATCTAAATAACTCACGGATGTATTTACTTCATCGACATCATTTAACTCGATATAAAATTGTCAGATTAGTAAAACATATTCTTTATAATTTCCCTCATTACCAGCAGACTACCAGCGGATATTCTGTGAATAAGTCCCTTTTGGAAATCATATTCCGTACACATATATATCATATAGTTTGTAAAACTAATCAATTTTTTCAGTCTTCTGTCTTAGTTTGTCTTATTTAAATATCATTCTTATGATAGATAGTCTTCCTCTATCTAAATTAGTTCTTCTATATCATCATTTAAATACATCCATAAAAAATGTATTTTTGTAAAAAGAAAGTTATTTCTGCAGGTTAAAGACTGGAGATTGAGCCCTGATCCCGTAAGTTTTTTATACCCGCTATTCTTTAAAAATAAAACAAAAAAATTTTGGTAGTTCTGGTTTCAAAATTGTGCAATCCAGCCAGAATGAAAGATAAATAACATTGAATTGTTAGGAAGATTTATTTGAGAGGGTAAATCGTCCTGAATACAGTTTCTCTCATGAAATAGTCTTCTGAAAAACCCATATAATATATCAGCTGGAGTCCAAAAGATGAAAATAAAAATTATGGAGACCACTAGTCTATAAGTTAGTGCTAGAGATGGTAATGATCGTACGTAATAGGAAGTAGTATCGATGTTGATCATAACAGTTCATATCATGGAAAAGGCCAATAGATCAATGGAAGTGGTTTTCATGGAATGAGATTTTAACTAGTTAAAACAGTAGAGATATATGACTACACAGATAGGTACGCGTGAAACTCCGTTCTGATTGAGTTCTCACTTTGTTCTTTACTTGTCAAGCATAAAGATGAAGAAGATAAGACAAATAGCAACACGATAGAGTGGAATGATATCTTTTAATGAACATATTTGAGCATTTCATCTTATCTTCACCACAGTATTTAATTGTAACATTCGTCTGTAATTGCATAAAACCTGCTCTCAAAGAACATCCAATTGCAAGTATTTTCGTGATTCGATTATTTTCCTTTTAAAATAATCATCGCGCCGGGGAAAGTCAATAGTTAATTACGAAGTAGTGAAAAGTAAGCAAGAAAAAGTATACATAATTATACATAAAATATGTGACCTATAACGTCACCTAAAATCACCAAAGAATGAGAAGAAGAAAATAAAGAAGATGAACTTACCTTAAAAGATGTTTTCCAAGCAGAGCTGTTCAGGTATCTTGATTCCTGTACTGCATTCACACACACTCAACACTTAACACAATATCACACATATTTAATAACACTGCTTTACGGACTTTAACACTCACAACACTGACTCCGCTGAAGTTACACTGCCTTATTTTGCCTCCTTCTGGTTACCACGAGCGAAGGAAGCCGGAGATCTCAGGGTCGTCCTTGACAAGACCTTTTCTAGTCGCGAAGAATCCCGCTGCAGTACCTCCGTTCGAATTGCAACCATCAATTCTGTGTCCAATGCTTGTGATGTTTTCTTCCGCTGCGAAATACTCTAAAATCGCTGATAATTGAAGAAGATTCTCTGCCAACGTCGCAATTTTTATGAGGTAGACCTAGGAGGATGCCTGGGAGTCCAACACATGGGCTGTGACTAAAAATTTAAAAGAGGAATCAGTGAAAATTATCTTACCATGTTAAATCTCAGCAAAAGCAATTACAACAAGAAGAAATATCGAAAATGAAAACTACTATTGAGAAATGAACATGAAATTCGAGCGAATTCAGAAGTGCTATCAAAACCTAATGTCGAGTCATAATAACCAAATACATACGTGGAAAGTATTTGTAACATATTGTCAAAATTTGATCCTTGTGCTATATAGCACCAGTATAAGTGTTTCGCGATGTATGTATAAATAAGGTTTCAGATGGTATTCCTCGTGTGCAAAAGTAGGATAATACAGACGATGTCTGACACACACAGGAAGCCCGTTGACCCAACTTAGGAAAGAGAGGGAGAAAAACGGAAGTGCATGGAAAAAGAAACACCATAATGATCTTTTTTCCGCGTATTTTTATCCCGCTAAAGTCAAATTTAATTTCAAGTCAATCAATAGCCTCAGCCAGTAATATGTCATGGAACTGGTTAATGAACTTGTTTTAGTTTGAAGACTGTCTATGACATTCAAAGAAAGTCTTTATTTCTTATTCTGATACCGTGTTCGATTTATATTTGCAATAATATTAGTCTTTAACCATCTTAATTCTACATCATATACGGATATGGACGGCTACCCATTTCAAGGAAAACGTAAATGCAAAATGTGCATGCAGTTTACGTAAAGCATTTATGACTTACAGAAAGGCATAACTTTGGGGAAAATTACCTTATTCGAAAAAGAATAATTGCTCTTTATTTTCATCTACGTTTAAATTTACACATTTACCATTGGGCTTGGAGGGTATTAGCTAAGTAATACGTGCTCCCGGATAGCCAAGTGGGCAACGCGTTCGAATTCGGTGAAAGCGCTCCCGGGTTCGATTCCCGGTCGGGGCCTACGTGCGAAATGACCTAAGATGTCGTAGCACTTTTAACAATGCTACATGCTATGCTAAGTAATACCCTTCCCACGCCAAAGGCGTTTGGCAGGGGATTCGTGCACCATGATTCTACTTCCCTAATCGGTTATTTTCGCATATAATTCGCGGGAAAAAAGGAATTCTTGAAGCCATAAAAGTTTCGACCTTCTAACTTTATAGTTAAAATTAACGTTTAATTCAACTAATTACTATACTTTATGAATAAAAATGGTATCATATGTTACAATTAAAATTAATATTACAGAAAATATCTTCCAACTATTTTCAAATGCAAATAAATGCAAAACGCCGTGTTCCTGTTAAGTGAAATGCAGCGGTATAGACAAACACTCCCTCATTTATAGAATCTGTAAAGGAATTAAACACAGAAAGATATTTCCAAAAGTGTAATTCGGAAAAGACTCAACGCCGATTTAATTCTATTATGTTAACGGAATGCTTTCTGTGATGGCCGAGTTACGCTTAACATAGTGACACCAATCACCTTAAGAGGTTTTCACCGTAGTAACTGACTCACAAAGCGATGTTTAAGGAATTCCTCCCAAAGGAAATAAGCAAGGGTGAGAGGAAGACGTTTAACTATGCAATAGGAAGTGTGCGCCTTAAAACCCAAGGGTAAACAGAAGTGGGAAAAATCGACATGAATGAAACTCGAGTCCAGGTCTCCCTGCTTCCTTGCTTGCTCGCATAGCATACCGTAAACAGAGGGGAAATTTTTGGCCATGGTTATTTATTGATTGAAATACATGCCCGTAAAACAGGAGACCGGGTTATTTTTTTCGAAACTGTAAATGTATCTACAAAAATGTGTAGTCAATTTCTACTATAGGAAACAAAAATTGCATATTGAAAATTAGTGGAATGAATATAAATGTAGTCGACTCAGTTGAATATCTCGGAATTACTCTTAAAAATGTCTTAAACTGGAACGCATATATCCCAAAAATCTGGGGTAAAGCAACAAAAAGCTCGGTTTTTAAGGAACATTTTTGGCAGATGCTATGTAAAAGTTAGAGAGCAATGTCATTTCACCTCATGCCCCAGCTGGAATATGCGGCAAGTATATGGGATTCAGCAGAAGAATTGTAGTATATCCGTGAACTCGAGAAAGAGCAGCTCAAGGCAATACGATTTGCTAAAAAAATGCTACGATGAAAAAGCAAGCTGTATGAAAATACTCTCAGAAGCAAGATCGAAATCGTTGAAAGAAAGGAGACTAGAAGCTAGGCAACGATTGCTTGGTAAATTTTGAGAAATTGCGAGGACAAGTTGTTTTAGGGACACATTCTTACCGAGAACGATACGCGATAGCAAGACGCTAAAGAGGTAACTCGAACGCTTGGTGTTTACACTCCCTGCCACACGCCGAAAAGCGGCTTGCAGGGCGCGAATACTATGTAAGCAGCCTATTTTATATGGATGTAGACTGGGATTCGAATCTCTATCGTGTTGATATTTTTCTCCAAGGGTCTCCAGCCGTCCACACTATCCACGCTTTTCTGAACCTTTTTCATTTCCTTTGGGGGAATTCCTACAAAAATCGCTTTGTTAGTCGGCTGCCTTGAAGAGGACCTCTGGCGGTGGTTGGTGCAATCGTGTGTAGTGCCACTCTTCCTGCTTACAAAGCATCCCTATTATAGATGGGAATTGAGTCGGCATGGTAGTTTAAATGGGAGAACAGGGTTCGAGTCCCAGTCAAGTCGATATTTTTCACTTCTACTCCCCTTGAGCAATACATAAATTAGAGATTTACCAGTTCTACAGATGGAATGATCACGAATAGTTAAGGAAAGAATAGCATGAAGCGAATGGATCAACTAGAGGGTGTTCCTGTGTACATTTGTATGCTGCAGCTGCAACTGAACGTTACATCCGCAGTATATGCTGAGAATTCACCGATATTTCTAAAGGAATAACAAGTGTGAAAAATAGCGACACGACTGGGACTCGAACCCAGGTCTCCCACTTTCCGGGCAGGTATTCTAACCACTGAACTACCGTGCCGCGTCTCTCTCACACTGTTAAGGGAATGCTTTGTGAGCAAGACTGATATTTCTAAACCTTATGGTGAAAACTCCTTACTGCATCGAAGTCTTCGCGCTATTCGCAAATATATTTTTCCATTTTCCTCCCATAACAAGAGTCTACATGGTTTTTAAGCAGTATTAATAGGTTAGGCAATATTTGACGCCAGCGGCAATAGTATTTAAATAACCGTATAACATTTTAATAATCGGTAAGGCGTTTCATCAAGTGATAATTACAGTTTTATGATAGGTCACGAGAAATCTTTCCACCCCTTGAAGTTGTACGTAAACCATCCCCAGTTCTGACAGACAAAACAAAAGGTCACAAATGCTGATGATGAAAGGCATAATTATTTTTCAAACTTTCTCTCTTTTATCATTCAGTCTTATTTATGGAACTTTCCTTATAAGAAAATCATGAAGATTTTTTCTTATTTGAAAAATTTAAGTCATTGAAATACGGGTGAGAGGACAAAAAAGAATGAACGAGTATTGTGAATAAACATAAAAATGACGTGCTTACTCCAAAAGGGAAACGCAAGTTTAATATGTGTACAGAACATGCACATTTTCCTCACTGAAAAACTCTCAAAAGTAGGTGTATTTAAAGCGACCAATTAATTTTTCAACGATAATGAAATTGTTTTCCTTGGAACAAAGAAGAAATTATTGAAATAATATTTCATAAAATTTATGGAGTATTTTTCTGGTTTTGAACGGTCTTTCTTCAAATTTCGAAATATTTTATTCGATTTGAAATTCGCAAGTCAGTGTTACATCGTGATGAATCAAAGTAGGTCACCGACAGCTATAGACCGCCTTCGCTCCTTGAGCAAATGAAACAATTCGACATACCTACACATAATCCAGTTGAAATTTAATCTCGTTGCAGTCGATCAGTAACTTTGTGATTCCATTAGCAAAGAATATACTATGAGTGTTGCGGTGCCTTTCTACTCGAAATACAAGCTGAGATACAATTACGTTTCCGACCCTTCATCCATACATTAACTTTTGTCTGAGATGCAATTTCTACTCTTTACTCAGAAAGTCAATGCTGGGGCATGTAAATATATTCTTCTTTCAGGTCACTCAGAAGTGGTTTTCCTTGAATTAATTGAAACTGGATAGAACTGTATGGGAACAAATCTAGTAATCTCGCGTAATACCCGACATTCCATGATTCGGTTTTCCCTGTAAACCCTTCGGTGATATGATTCAGTGAGCGAAGCAAAACTCCATTTCCTGGCTTGCATTGAGTCCGCGCCCATTCATAAAAGCACTCCGCCTATAGTAATAGGCCCATCCAAGCTTTGTCTCTTAAATTGCATCCCGCGCTTTGGAGGGAGAATTTAGTGGGTAAAGGAATAAGGGAAAAGGTGGAGAGAGTGAGTGGTATGTGAATGGAGGGAATTCCATACCTGTTCCATAAGAAGAGATTTGAGCTGCGAAATTCCATTCCAGCAAAAGGCATTATTACAGAGACTCGCGGAGAAAAGATTGCCAATTCGCATAGACAATACCCACAAAAGAAAGATATGTCCATCCTCTAATTTGTCAAAAATAACTTCTTAGAAGCTGAAGTAGCAGGACTGAAATGTACAAAAAAAGTATATTTATGTCTATTACTACATCTACGTCTACTAAAAGCTATTTATTCTAATTTACAGGAGAGATAATCTGTGGTAATAAAAGAGTAGCCAAGAGTCGGAGGAATTAAGGGTGAAATACCAACAATAATACTGCATCAAATGCTACGTATAAATGAGTTTTAATTATAATACGCTTCACAAAGAGGGACTTTTATGGACATACGCCATAGCTGCAGGTATAAGGAAAGAAATGCCTGTTTTCGAGTAGTAGTATTTTTATAAGTACTCCGACATCTATAATCATTTTGCACTTACGAGCCGCAGGAATCGAACCCTGAGTTTTCGGTAAAGGCGAACGCGCTACCCACCACGTTATCAAAAACCCCATGTGTGTTAGAATCCATCTAATTTATGTAACCTACATAATTTAGTAAAAGATCAACGAATCTGTATTGACTCTGTCTCTTTAATCGATATAAAAAAATAAATACGAGTAGAACTAGTATCAGTGGTAGTAGTATTGTTAACAGTGCTTCGACAGCTGAGGTCACTTCGAACATATGGTCTCCCAACTGGAATCAAGCCGTGGGTCGCTTTCATCAAACGCGTCACGCATTTGCCTATCCCAAGTCAATAATTGTTTTCCTTTGATACTAAGAGTCATAATTATTATGAATGTGATCTATTGAACATGACTTGAGTAATTTCTAGTATAGGATATTTCAAAGGCTTAACATTCGTCCTTTGACGATTAATATATCCCCTTACATTGAACTATATTCCCACATGCAACAACATTAATTCATATCTGGACTCGATATCTCTGGTTAAATTTCTGCTCTCCGAATTAATGGAAATAAAAAGGGTCATGTAAAGCAAGGAAAATATAAAGAATCAATATACCTTTAATTTTATGTAGTTTTACGGTAGAAAAAATAATAATCATATCTCGAACAGGAATAAACTTCAAATTTAACGACGGCAGGAAAATAAGGATGATTCCCTGAGAAGCGGAAAGAAACGAAGTTTCGAGAAAAAAAAATCAACGAAGGCCGAAAAGGAACAAAGGGAAAACATTTTCAAACCTAAGGCGTAACAGCCTCCCATCACTGTCACTCCTTCACACATACCTTAACCGAATTCTCGACCAAAACTTAAAAAGAAATACTGAACCAGAGTCCTGTACACGCCGCCTCCTCTCAAAGAAGTTGGAAAACTTCGACCCCAACTCTTCCCTCAAACCCTAATTCCCTCTTTACCTCTTATGCACGCAACTCCGTGCGTGTGTGAGCGTGGGTGGGGGTCCTCTCACTTTGCCGTGTGTTTCTGGCGGCGGGATATTTTGCCCGCGGCAATGGGATTATTTGGGTGCTGAGGGAGGAGCAGAGAGGGAGAGATGTTATTACCCTAAGGTGATTTATGCCCGCCGGAAGAGTTTCGTTACCGCATCCATCGTCATGGCCCTCGAGAGGGAGGGGAGGAGGGGATGCGAGGAGGGAGTAGGGTCGCATATGAGCGCTGGTGCACAGAAAGAGGAATCTGGCATAGAGGGCGGAGAACAGGAATGAAAAAGAGAATGAAGGATGCATATGAGGGGAATGGAGGGGAGATTTTTATGCAAGAATGGAGGAATGAGAAAGGACGTGGGAGGGGAGGCCAGTTCCAATGGCCGGGACCGAAGGCGAACCCATTTTCGAGCAAAAGTTTCTTACCTCAGCAAACTATGCTTAATTTATTATCATTGTTCCTGTGGGTTGTAGAAGTTTGGCTGCGTAGGGCCAATCTATTTTTTCTTTCAATAAATTCAATAAGTGTTTCTATTCAGTAGATAGGGGATTCTGGAAGTTTTCCTTCTACACGAAAGAGTGCCTCCCGTTTTATGCTTAAGTTTTACATGGTTTTCTATAATTTCTTCCATTGAGGGATTTAAAAATTAATTTTTTTTCCGGACAAAAAATAAACAAGAAAAAAATTAGCCGAACAACGAAGTGGAGCTCGATATGGGGGAAACATGAAATAGATAATCCGAAGAAAATGTGAATAAGACGATATCTTAGAAACTAGTGTGAGAATCAAGATACTGTCGGATAAGAACCGAACTATCTGCTAATAGAGTAAGAAAAAGATTCATCCAATTGAAGACCAAAATCAGAATGTTTAAAGAATACTGGAATGCTATTGAGGGCAGAGTAACATAGAATCAAGGATCTATCTTGCCAAAAATAACTAATGACGATGATGTAACAAAAGATTCCTTCAGACTTGGGGCAAGAAACAAGAATCTCGAAAAGGAGAACCGAATTCCAGAATTTATCTTTTAGACCCCAGAACGGAATAAAAAGAAGAAAGGCCTTGTCGAATGACAAGGACGATACCGGCTTAGGCGGCAGGCAAAAAGTTAAAGGAAAGAGAAGAAAGATAGAAAACAGAAAACAGGAGATGTTTAGGAAAAGGAAATGGTGCTGAGAGACTAGGGAAAGGATAGAATGTTCAAGGTATTTTTGGAGTAGAATGGGCGGTTGGTAGTTTGGAATGGGATGTCGGAGGAAGCACCTGAAAGGAAAAACGGAGTTTTAATAATACACAAATAAAAGGAATTGTGAGACGGAAGAGTTGGAGCGATGTTGCGTAGTGGAACAAAGAACTTGGCAAGAACTGTAAGGGCGTGGTTTATTCCATACAATACAACATGGATTCCATCAAGGGGAGACCGTCTTTAAATATTCTCTCTCGCAAGTCTCTTATTCTCATTAGAGGAAGTTAATAACAGCTCACTCGAGCTCGCCCTTGATGAGAATGAAACTAGGATATACACGTGAAATCCGTAGAGAAATTTCGTGAAAATTTAATAGGCTCAGTAGTTACAATCTCACAACAGGTATTCCCCCTTGTTTTACCCCTATAACACACTTTGAAATCTAAATGGCGTCATTGAATTTATGAAGATAAAAGAAGGTCATATGCAAGTAACAATTTTAACTTAACCCTTTTCCCAAGTCAATTCCAAAAGGAATTTCATTATCTTTTTGGAATGGACTTGAAAAAGTCGAGAAAATATTCTCTTATTTCCAAATACCTGTCGCACAGACTTAAAATAGTCGAGTAAAAAGTGTGAGAAGATTTTAACCTTTCCTTAAATAACATTTTTACTGGAGAGAAAGATTTCTTCTGTGGTCATTATGAGGGATTAGTGCATATCGGTCTCAGTCTATCCAACTTTAGATTCGTGCTTGGAAAGAATACACTTTGGATCATCTTTTCGGAAATATTTTAAGGAAAAAGGAATATTTTCACTAAAAAGATGTCAAATTTCGGCATATTTTAAGTAAAATTAAATATGTGAACTGAAAAATGTAACAAATCAGAGATACATTTCTCCATACTGTACCAAAAGGCGATAAAAAAGATAAATGCCGTATCCAACAATATATGATAGAAAGAACTCTAGCCGTTCCATCTACGTATACCATTATTATTTATAAAAATAACATTTTCTAAATAAATAAAGCTGTTATTTATTTTCTCAAAATCGAGTAAGAACAGATGATCTTGTTTTCTTCTTTCTTGTTCTTGTTTTCCATTGCCAAAAACATTTTTCAGAAGGCTCATTACCTGTTATGGAAGTAGAGTTATATGTATGAGTGACTGACATTTCCCAATAATATGTTTACCTAGAATAAGTAACTGAATATCTTATTATACATGTACGATATACTCCTATCTCCATCAAATACGTCAGAAACACAATATGTGATTTTTCCGTAATGTTTCAATTATATGTATTGCAAGTTATATATCTTCATTTGACCCAGTAATTGATACATATTATTTCCTACATCACTTTAATGTTTCAACTTTTACTAACAATGCCATAATTCACTTCTGTATTTGTTTATAAGCTTTTCCCATGTTGCCTTAATTGCTATTGGCCAAAATTGCCTTAGTATTTTAATTTGTTCTTAGCGATTCCAGGTATGCGACTTATCATAGGTTCGAAACTCTATTTCTTTATTTATACTTTTTATGTTGCCATGATTTAATTCAAAATTTCTAGCTTTCTACAGAATAAAATTCCCTTATAAAAAATGTTAATATTTTATTTTTTTCAGATAATTCCCTAGCAGCCATTGGTTGACTTTAATATTTAAGGGGAAAGATTTATTTAACTCCATCGCACTTTTCTCGGCGGAAAAAGGAAAGACGCTGCAGGCATTGAAAATAATTTGAGAGCGAGAGGATTTGTAAGCGGCGGAATGATACCCTGTAGAGTGGGGTTAGAGTTACAAATCAAAGAGCTACCTCACATTTATACTAACTTGCCGTTGTTGGTGAGGAAAACGGCCGCGTATCACAATAGCTTTCACTTGCGCACAAACGGGAGAAAATGGAAAGGAGAAGGATGGCAAGAGGAAATCCGTGGATTCCAATTAGATTTTCGAGGAACCCCATCGTAATTGCCAAAAGGCTTTGGATGGCATGTATGTTTGCAATTGCGCGAATAACGGACGGTTCCAAGTTATTTGCGCCGAACTGCCGCTGCTTTCCGGGAAACTTATGATATGCGCGCCTCGTCAGAACAATGATCACAAAAGACCCCCCCTGGAAGTACCTTTCCAGATGAGGAACGGGTTATTGCAACCCAAAATTAACGATTTGCATCCATGACAATGGGCTCATATAGTCCCATAATGTCGTCCGTGATAATTTTTACATAGAATATGGTAATATTTGTAAAGCAATGCTCCTATTAGAAACTAATTGATCATCTGCTATGCTTAGATTACAATTCAGTTTACGATACGATGGTATTGATAAATAGATTTTACTTGGTGTATTTCAATATCCAAATGATCATAAACTAATAACAAATTCAAAGTCAACCGAATGGTTCTTTAAACAGCCCACGCATTCCATTTATTAGTATTGTTCAAAATGCTTCGACAGCTAAGGTCATTTCGCACGTGAGCCCCCACCGGAAATCGAACCCGGGACCGCTTTCACCAAAGTCGAACGAGTTGCCCCCTTGGCTACCTGGGAGCCCGCATTCCATTTACAGGCGACACAAAGAAGAGATGGAAAATTGACCTGTATGTAAATCTTATATTTAGTGGAGACTTTGAACCAAATATTTTTGTTTTGTTTTCCATTCAAACATTCCTAGTTAAGCAAATATGGAGAGGTATATTATGATTTGACCCAACTCGTAATATACATATATACACATGACTTATAGGGAAACAAAACATAAACAGTAATGTTACATTTAAAAATTTACTAGAAAAGAAAAAGAGAAAAGAGGTGTGAAAGAGTGAGAAAATAAGGGGAGAGTAAGGAAATGAAGGTGGAGAAAAGGAGAAATTCGACGTTAAGAAAGATTTAATTAAAGTTTGTCAGTGTCAGTACAGATCTGATTTAGAAAGAGAAGCTTGAAGTAACGGCTCTTAAATATCGGTAGTGTGCGAGAATTTTGAATATTTGGTGGGAGTGAATTCCATATCCAACAAGCAGAAACATGGATGGATTTGTTATATGAAGTTCAGTTCGGTGTTTTGGTGTATGAAGATAATAATTCCCCCTGGTCATAATTTTAAATTTCATTAAACAAAAGGCGTGTCTTCTGTAGAAAGAAGCTTTATCTTTTTTTAAATGATTTAAAATAGGAGAAAATCGTATTGGAAGTTCTTTTGTCTAACCGGAAGTGTTTTTCCGAAAACTAAATCAAATTAACGATAGTATACTGTTTCTACGAACGTCTGATAACGAAATAATTTTTGTACCACCTAATATCGGATCTTAGGAAGATTTTATGGCGAATAAATAATACTAGTTGAGATTGTGGTGCGAAATTCGATACTCCTCATAATACTACTGTTCAACATATCGTGACTTTACGTAAAGCGGCGAAGTCGAGGAACGTAACTTCGCGCTACGTGAGGGTTTACTGTATGTACTCTGGGACTGTCAAAATCCGGACTGGAAGGGATCTTACAATTCATTTGTCGTTAAGGAAGATGAAATTTGTTCGTGAATTAGTTTCTCGGAAGCTTCAGAAATGGCTGGAGGAAGGCTGATAGGTCTATATTGGGTCGAATCTCTTGAAGAGAATTTCTTTGTTGTGGACGGACGAAAGCGAACTTCCATTGCTAGGAAAAAATTCCTTCTATAAGAGAAAAATTAAAGTGATGAGTAATAATAGGGACTGTAAAGATAATTTATTTGAGTATTGTGGAGATAGAAATACCATTAGTTCGTTGGGATTGGGATTTTATTTTACGGAGAGAGCAAAGGACTTGCAGTTGCAATGAATTCTTGGTTCAGATAGTTGAGAGAGAATCTGGAGAAAGTGAAATTTTTCTATGCTTACTTATGCCGAAGTTTATAAGATTATGCCAGAGAGGAGATTAAGAGCAACGCAAGTTGAAATCGGGTGCGTATATCTTATCTTGGAATTTCTTATTATCCGTTTCGTTCGATTCCGCAGGAATTTGTAGCGGCAAAATGTTTCAAGGTTTCTGAATTTTTGAAGTATGTGAGTTTTGAAGGTGGTATCTCGGCTCCTAACCGCTTTTAGATTTCTTTTGTTACATAAAACCCGTTTTGAAGACACTCTCAATAATAGTTTTACATGAAGTATCTGCATTCGAGTCATATGTGGTATCGCTTTTGAAAAATTCTACCTTGCCAAGAGAATAATGCATAGGGCGATGAAAATGTCCGTGAGATACTCAACTATGCGCCAGTTAGACCCCATCGTTTGTATGCATACTATTTATGGTACCATAAAGACCAGCAATGCATTCGTGAATTTTAAAACATTCAGCGTAAATGCGTCCGTTTTTTAGTAATTGCTACGAAAAATCGATGACCGTTACCAAGAAGTTTATTGACATAGGATGGGAACTTTTAATAGATAGGAGATTGTATTTGAATAGATATAGTAATAGACAGGGGATTATATTTGAAGTTAGGCATAATCTATAAGTTCAGACATGTCACATTTTCGAAAAACATAGATATCGTGCTTTCAACGCGAGGCCGAGGCTTTAAACATGCAGGAAATTTACATAGAGAATATAAAGCACACACTCCATACTGCACGCCAAAAGGTACTAGTAAGGTACATGGACTGATGTAGATATGCAAATGACTGGAAATATAGACATTTTATAACTATTTTCGTTTAAATTATTTTCCAAATTTCCATCTAGAGGTATGATAAATAACAACTAGAAGGTTAAATTTAATTAGAATAATTTCTGAGGAGCGGATTAAAATGTAGAAAATTTTGCTTTCTCTGGATATCACATTGCACTACCTTTTAATGATGTATAAACGTTACGTTGGCCAAAACTGGTACTGAAGTAATTACATTTAGCAAGGAAATGAAGATGATTTTTCATCCAGTTGGAGCGTTACATTCGGAGATAAAAGATATAATTTTAACAATGAAGTGACCTAGAACTTGGTAACAGTAAAGCATCCAATTTTATTTCCCGAGAGAAAAACATGGTTAAGAGAAAATCATCACTGCCAAACACTTTTCCAGTAAAATGCATAATTCTTCCACGAAAAATGTCATCTTCTCTTTTTCTCCTTCTAGGTCACCTTTGTTTGAATGCAATGAGAGCAAGAAAAGCGTTTACGTGATATTCTCACGAAAAATGGGACTTAATGAAGCAGAAAACGGCAAAGCAATTATGAAAGACCTCAGCGAGGGAACAACGAGATGCATTTATTCCTAACAAGAATGTCTCTTAAAGAACCTTTGAATAAGTACATTGAAGGGTTCTCCCACAGAAAACGAAGAGCGCGACAAGACTGCACATTTGTGAGAAGTAAATAGTTAGCGCTGAAACGACTATTTTACCAGACGAAATAATGCAGCAGTGAAAGCGGACGGATATGAGTAGGAGATTAATTCGAAGGACACTGAAAATACAAATGAAACGAAGCTCTCGGGAAAGAACTTGAGTAATGCTTCAGCCATAATGGAACGTTGCCTCTTAAATCATTAAATATTGTTTATAGACCCATACCTTAGCTTTCTAGTTTTATTTCAATCTCTCATAAACAAATTCTGAAATATTATGTTAAAAATGTTGTAATCATTCAAATTTTATGCAGACGAAAATATCTACCAAAGACTGAGTAAATATTGGCCTTATTTTATAATCAATAGTAGAAAATGTTCACTAAATCCTTTCTTTTGCTACACAAAAATCATGCATTACGATTTCTTCAGAATTAATTAGGAATGGCATATATCTTGTATTTTTTAAGAAGTTATTTGACTACAAGATCCACTTTGTTTATAGATTAACCTGGACTTGTTCCACTTATGACTTTCTAGCTCAGGGAGGGTTCAAGAGTAAATTAACTCGCTCCTCATCCTACTTAATATGCCTCAAAAAAAATTCCCACTCCTAGCTCATCGTAATGGTGGAGGGTATGAGGTTTCAAGGGGCCTCCGGGCTGGATACTTCTCTGACAGTCTAGAAAGGTAAAGGTAACATTTGAGACATTATGGCAGAGTATATCTTATCGTCACCTTTTCGAAACAAACCTAAGTATCAGAAAAAATTCAGTGACCTCAAGCTTGCCGATAGCAAGATCTTTCCAATAATTCATTGAAATTGGAACAATGTGGTGATAAAACGTTTAGATTTTCCGCAGTCCTTAAGAAATATTTTAGAAAAAGAGAGATCTTGAGATTAAGTAGACTCTTTAACAACCAACATCCCGCAATATCCGATTTATGAGTTGAATATTTGCAATAAACGTGTATTTTCCTCGCTAAAAGCTGAAAATCATTTTCAGGCCACAGAAGTCTTGCACATAATGGGAACTTCTTGCAGACGGCAAATTGAACAACCTGAAAGATGATTCAATTCCAACTGCTGACGGATATACACAATTTCATAAAAGATTCCCAATCTCATAAGTCACAGCCATTCTACGCCTAATGAAACGTATTCATTTTTAACATCAATTACACAATTGAATATGAGTAATAAATCTAGCCATTCAAAACCCAACAGCTTTGAATAACAAAGGCGTGGCAAAATGTCTCAGAAGTTATTTACCGCCCAGCATCCGCGATTGCCAATCTCGGCGCCATCGCTGAGGAATTGATTTGCATAATAACTCACTAGTTCTGATTTTTTACCGCACTGGGGCGCGGCCAGAGCAAAGCGGGCGGGGCAAGAGCAGCACAATAGCCTTAAAATAAGACGCATTGCCAAAGGAATAAAAGTCTATCTGAGAAGCACGCGACACAAAATAGAACAATTTCCGCTCTACGTGGAGCTAAAGCCAATAAATTTCTCCCATCAACACCAACTCCAAGCCACGCTTCCATCTCTAAAAAAATCCACCCGCTACCCTTCCTCTCACCAATAAGGACGCGTTAGAATCAAGATATGATTGTCTAAGGCTCTCATCGAGGAATTACTAATGGAAACATGCACGCGTGCAAAAAAGACTCTCCCTCCCCCCTAACCCCCCGAATCGGATTTGAATATGGAAATGTCGAATGTTAGCAACTCCACGACTGGCTGAGTAGGTAGGCTGAAAGAGGGAAAACGGTATCTGCGGTTAGATTGCAGGATAGCAGACGAGATATATAGAGAGAAAACCCCCCTTTCGATGAATAAAGCGGCGCCCCAGAACTCCCCCCAAACCTTTTACCTCCCCCTTCCCTCTTTCCCTCTTCCAGCCGGTCTCCGCCTCTTCTCACAGAATTCGCGGGAACACATGGACACACTCAAGCTCACGTTTGGAGCCCCAATTCGACGTCGTTTGACAGGGATTTCCACTTGTGGAGCGCTCTGGGCTACGAGTATACCGCCCCCGAACAGCCTCCTTCTTTCCTCTCCCACCCCCTCGGATATATATCCGAATGCGAGGGAGGGAGAATAGCTGGACCGGAACGAGGCGAAGGTTTTGGGATGTGTGCGTGGGGATGGCGCCTGAATGGGACGCATGGGCGGGTATGAGGTATAAAGGCGAATGCTCTGTGTTAGCCGGCGATGGAGATGTACGGATCGGTGTTGGATGTGCATAGGATTTGGGCGGGGTACGCTACCGTCGCAAAACCCATGACATTTTCCTCTATCCCTATTTGCGGATTCCCGGCTATTCTCAGGCCTTTGAGGCCTTAACGGACGATTCTCTACCTATAGAGGGCTATGTGACTATCAACGCTAGGAGGAAGCTTAGACGGATTATCTTTGGGACTGTTTGGTGGGAGAGAAAAAAGGTGAAGTGCTGAAAGGTCTCTCACGTATAATTAATGGTTGTAATTCACTTACTTGGATTGCAAAGAAAGCTCGAAAACGGAGTAGATGCAACTCCAATACGCACTTATCAGTATATTTTCGGTCTACAGAAAGTAACATCAACTATAGAAGCTCTATAAACAAAAATAAATTTATTAAGGAAAAAACTCCAAAAGCTATCAAAATAAAAGCGGGGATTCACCCGATGCACATTTCGCTCACCAAGTGAGCATTTTCAGGGGCATGGACGGAAAAAGCAAACAAAAGTGTATGGTCAACTTCTAAGGGAACAAAAACAAAAGAAAGTCAACCATCCGAATCGAGCTGACAAAATAACTACAATCAAAATCGGAGTTCATAAGAAATTCCCTGTTCTTATAGATGTAGAGATTCTCCCAAGCATTGAAACCATAATTAATATTGGAAATTAGTTTTAAATCCTCCACCGAAATATTGTGTGATTCATGGAACATATGTTTCGCGACACTAGAATTATTAAATCTGCCAGAACGAAACTGAGTAAGGTGTTGTACTGATACGTCTTTTGGTTTTCCCGATATATTTAAGGTTGCACTCGGAACAAACTATTTGGTAAATACCAGATTTAAACAGAGTAGGATCTTTATCTTTAGTAGAGCCAAGTAAATTCTTAGGCTATTGACGTGGCAAAGTTTAACGTTTTTTTGTTTGAATATGTTATCCAATCCTTTAGTCAACGTTCGGAAATAAGGTAACTTGATAAATTTGATATCAGATCTGAAGCAGACAGCTGAGAACAAGTCTTGACTAAACGCTTATATGAATGCCTCTTAACCCATGTATAGACCAAACGGGAACTGTAACCTAATAACAGTGTCTTTAATGAACCCCAATTTTTTATTGAAACCAATCTTGCTAAGAGGCAAGTTAACCAAACTGTGGACTAAGTGATGTAGGATGCGTGTTTCTTAACTGGTGATGAAAAGAGAAACGGGATAAAGTTATTGGAAGAGGTGTAATAAAATAAAACGAAGAGAAAACACTATTTAACATTTTTAAAACCTGTCAAGCTTACAACGACTTCAGTCGAAAACAGTAAGAATATCATCCGCGTAACGATACCAGATGTTAGGGAAAGTTGAAATTACTGAGACGAAGACCTCCAAAATGACTCAAAAATCCTGGCTAAAAAGGGAGAAAGAGGATTGCCCATGGCAGTACCAAATGTCTGCTAATAAAACTTATTGTGAAACTGAAAACAGGTACGGGACATACATAGTCGAGTTTAAATGAAATACTCTTCAATAATTACATCCCTTACACCAAAACCAAGTAAAAGCTGATTTAAAACCACTAATGTCTCAGGTATTGGGACACTAGGGAAAAGGCTACATAGATCGAAAGACACCAACAAAATCATCGTCTTTGAGTTCAAGGTCAGCAATCTCATTAGTAAAATCATAGTAGTTAATAACGGAATGTGCATAAGTAAAAGGTATTTATTTAAACTGGGAGTTAAGCCACTTTGCAATAAAATGTTGGGAAATTAACAGCCGAAGCAGTGGATCTCATAGCAGGGTTATCTTTATGAATTTTTGGTAAACAGTATAACTTGAGAATGGACGGATTGGAAATTAATAACTTGTATTTCAGACCGGGAGTAATAAGATTAGAGCACCTTTTGAAAGTTTCCCTTACTGGCAGAACAAATTTATTTAGAGGGAATTTAGAAAGAGCAACATACGGACCATTGTCAATTAATAACAGTGAATTAGAAAAAATATTGCTCTCTATCCAAAATAAGCACTTTGCTACCCTTATCGGCTTTCATATAGAAACAATATTTGGATATTAGATGTTTTACAATATTGAAATAATTATTAGTGTGGTGGGTACATCTAGATTTTAAATTCCTGGCTATCTTTGAGGCGCAAGCAGCCCTAAGAAAATTCTGAGTTGGCATCTAGGTCATCGATACCAGTTTCTATATCTGCAATGACCTGTTCTAATGGTTTGGACTTAGGAGTGATAGCGAAACTTAAACCAAAATTTAGGAGTGATAGCGGACTTTAAACCAAACTTTATAACTTATTCATTAAGAGGGCGACAGAGGAGAAATTCTTGACAAATTCAAAAGATGAAAATTTGGCAACAATGTATCCTGTATGGATAACTTCCTGGAAAATCTTAGTAACAAGAAACCGAGAATCTTAGTAATGTTGGCTTTGTTGCATGGATGGAGTTTAAACTCCGTAATAAGACTTTAAAGCTGAAGCAGAAGTTTGAGTCCTTACTACAAGGTCACAATTCTGTGGGCTCCAGGAAGTTATTCAAACAGGACACTAATCAATTCAATGGTATTTGGCCGGACTTCGTGGAAAGCCATAATGACAAAATAAGTAAGCACTTCGTTATTTCCACAGTGAATATTTAATCTAACGACCGGTTTCGGCTCGCGCCATCATCAGGTAAATGATCAGGAAACAACACACATATATATACATATCAAGACAGTTTTAAGGGGAGAGTAAGGAGAGGGGAAGGGTTGGAGAAAGTACACTCATTGGTGAGATTGTCCGCCAACGTTATTTCCAAAATTTCCAAGGCATCAAGCTTCCTTCCCTTGGGCTGCCGATGTAGGA
>KZ308461.1:473937-506706 GCA_000376725.2 Ladona fulva | reverse complement strand
GATGATTGCCCGGCGATTTACTTGGGCCAGTCCGGTCGTCCCATTAAGATACGCGAGCAAGAACACCAGCGGAGCTACCGGCTGAAAAACCCAACTTCCTCAGCCTTTGCAGCCCACCTCCTGGAGAGCGGCCACAATAGCACTTTTTCCGCGAAACTCCTACATCGGCAGCCCAAGGGAAGGAAGCTTGATGCCTTGGAAATTTTGGAAATAACGTTGGCGGACAATCTCACCAATGAGTGTACTTTCTCCAACCCTTCCCCTCTCCTTACTCTCCCCTTAAAACTGTCTTGATATGTATATATATGTGTGTTGTTTCCTGATCATTTACCTGATGATGGCGCGAGCCGAAACCGGTCGTTAGATTAAATATTCACTGTGGAAATAACGAAGTGCTTACTTATTTTGTCAGGACACTAATCATTAAAAAGGATTTTTAACTGCTCATTTTAATCATGAACATTTGCATAGAGGAATAATACAGCATTAAAGTTTTATTTTTCTCCAGAATATGAGGAGCAGTAAAAATTCATCTGCAAGATAACATTTCACCATGAATGAAAATATCATGTTATATTGAATAAACTTACGGATATTAAATTATTCTTGCGAGCAAATCAAACATGAATACGATAAATTAACACCTACCTATGCTTTTTATTTCAATTTCCTAGGTTTAAACTAGGAAACACTTCACTCCTTGTAGGGACTTGTATAGCCATAGAAATCTCTCCTCGATAGGATGTTAATTTTAAAAATAACATTAATAACAAAGTTGGGGGACGTTACCGGTTGATTTAGATTCATCAGAGGAAGACCTACGTGCGCTCTTCCCGTCAAACCAGAAATAGTTATCAAACAACAACTGAAAATTCAATTTAAAGTCTTCCCGCCGACGCAGGATCCTTTCTCGAGCCGTTCATCAAAATATGATATATAGCCTCTCACAGGAATTAACATCTCCTATGATTCATCTTCTTATTCCTCTTTCGACTCATCTTCACTTCCACTACTGTCACTCGTACCTTTCCGAACTTAAGCCATATCTTTCGCTCTTTTTGTCACCCCTTCCTTCATATTTCCCTCTATTTTATCATTCACTCTTGGTTATCCACTTATTTATGCCATATTTTCCTTTCACTCTCATCAAAATTTATCTCTTAATCAAATCTTCTCGTAACTTGAGAACATGTCTTATTCTCAAATCTTTCTCACAGTTTTCCCGTCCGCCATTCTATCCTTCATGCTTCTTTTCTTTTCTCATTCTTCCCGATGCACCCGAACACATGGTATTCCCATCATGTTTCCCTTTCTTATCCCTTCTGTCCTTCCTATTCCAATTCCTCCTCTTCACGCTTCTTCTCGCTCGTCCATCTTCTCCAGTGGAGGGAAATGAGAGAGCCTTTACTCTCTTTCTCTCGCCCTTTTTCTCCACCCTCTTCCTAGCGTTCATCAGAGGCAGGAAACAAGGAAAGTCCCCGTCCCCACCGACACCCTCGTCACACCCTCCGTCCCCAGTCGCCGCTATGCAAATTCAGGACGCCCTGACATAGTCGATCACAGACTCGAAAATCTGCCTCGAATTTTGTTTCCACTCTCTTTTGCCTCCATCCATTCTTTCTCCCATTCGAGGGACACATTCTTTCTATCATTCCACGCTGAGCGAAAACCCTTGGAAGGAGTAGAATGATTTATCCCCACCATTGAAGCACAAATACACGCGCGGCGAATTCACTCCACACCGAGCCAAGATTCCTCACCCTCCATCTTGGGAGGACAGGCACCCGTTCCGTTACAGAGCGAGGATATCGACGGCAAGTGTTTGGAGAAGAAGCATACGAAGTCTCTAAACGCGTGGGAGTTTCCAGAAAAAAAAGTTGGGTAAGCGCGCGAAGAACCGAAAAGGGAGAGGAATTAGGTCGAACTTTTCCTTCTCTTGAGCCTTAGCCGTTCTCGATCTCAACCCTTGTCTTCCTCCAAAGTGGCGCGTTTTGAAGTAGGTAGCTATCTCAGTCCTGAGAAGAAAATTTACGTCTCTATCTTTCTATTATTCATGAGTGTATTTGAGAGAAATAAAAATAGAACGAGCTTGGAAGAAAAAAATTGCCCAAAGGTTAACTGGCATATTATTTCATTTGTTTTTTATTAAGGGTGTAAATCAAAAAGCAACCAAAATTTTTCACACTTGAAATGCAGCATACTTATAAGGCTCAGTAAATTGCATTCCAATATTTCTAAGTTTCTTATAAAAATAGTGGTATTTCAAGATGATTTAGACGCTCTTGTAGAAACTTGTGCCCGAAAGATTGTCCTCTGTTTATTTTTCTTTTCATTGGTAATATGTTCGACAGTGTTGTGATATGTATGAAATAAACTGCCACTGTAAATTCTACGAAGTAATGGAAATCTATGGACGCAATATTATCAAGAAATAAAGGAAAGATACAATGAATTAACACTGTTGCCACCTCAAATTTGAAAGATATTGTTTCTATTACATTTTAAAAGCTTCCTTCTTACGGAAAATTTCCTTAGATGAAATATTCTTTAAGAATGCCTTGAATTATTGACAGTTTAACTGCAAAGCTACCAAATAAAAAAATCAGATGGAGAGCTTCACACAAAATTAATAATTAAATCAAACACAAAATTAAGATGTTTTACTACGAGATACAGTAGATTAAGGATCAATAGCAACGGATAACGATACAATAATACAAGTAAAATAACTCCCTACAGATATGGGTAATCTATTCCAGGACTATACCATCTCCACCTACAAAAACATATAAAAGGTTTCTAAAGTTAAGGACTTCTTATTAAGCATGTAGTGAAAGGTACGCGGATCAATTCTCTCATGTATTCAGCTTCTTGGGAGGCTCCCTTTTACTTAAGAAGTCCCTAAGCACGAGACATCTCCGCCGTAGTTATCTATACCACGTACATGAGTATTACTTGAGATTCGCGTATTTCGCAATTTCGTGTAAGGAAGTAAAAATGTGAGATGCGAATACTTCCATTTTCGACGCTTTCTAAGTCATAAGAGGAGTTGAATGTCTGTGTCAGTTAAAGGGTTCCCGGAATTAGGACTCACTCTGGAGCACATCCGTAAACACTACACATCTCCAGCATGATTTAATTAGGAATACCCCCTAAACTAAATAAGACATCTTTTCTAATGAAAATAATTCAAAAACTGCAAAGCAACTTCAAAATTTTTCTCCATACTAATTTTTTAATATGGACGATATTTTACAGCTTTATCGTAACATAAGATAAATGGAATGAAGTATCAAATATGGAAGTATTATGAAGAATATCGTAATTGCTGCTTTATCTTTCAATCATGCCCGTAGTTACAGTCTATACCGATTTCTCTGCTCCATCAAATTAGGAAATTAAATAATAAGAAGAAATGAAACGTTAGGAACAACGTTGTATGTAAACAATCGAGACACAGCTTCAAGGAAACATCGGTGTAATTGCGACGTAATTAGGTTATTTGCTCCCTCCTTAATCAACTCATGCTCCTGCTGCTTCTTTCTCCCCATTTCATCCTCAGTCCAATTTACAACCGATTCTGTCTCCGTCTCTCTCTCTCTGGGATAAATCTCCCTCGCACTCCGTAATATCCTGTCGCACATCCGCGAACTAGATGGGAGATGGGGATGCAAGGGGTTGGATGGGAGGGAGGACTAGGATTGTCATAAAAGGAGTCCAGAGAATCGGAAGGGAGTGGTGCGGGTGCGGGGTCCAGGAAATCGAATGCGGGAGCGCACGAGGACGGCGTCGGATGACATGCATCTGGTAGGGCGGTTAGCAGTCCTCGCTTCGGAAACATTAGTCTCTCCTCTCCCTCGCGAGGCTGTTGTTATTTTTCGAGGATGTTTTCATCCCGCCTCTATTATTTTCTTTTTATCTCCTCTTAGAATCGCCATCGCGTAGCTTTTACCGTAGCGGCCAGGATGAGGTGGCAAATGGATATCGCAATGGAAGGGGGAATTCAGAAAGAGGGGACCGATGAGAAAACTGTTGGAAATGATCCCTGCAACAAATGATGCCTCTCGATCCGCATTGTCACGCGAGGGAAAGAGCAACTTTCCGGCCTCAACTTTCTCCACTTCTCACGCCTCCACTTGTAAAGGTAACGAGGGCTGATAGGGTGTTTACCCTATTACTCGATACGCAATATAACAACCTTGCAAACCATTCCGATATCTAAGTCGGCCCAAATATTTCCGATACCCAAACCGACACTTTACCTGCTCCATAAACCGATGCCCAATCGATGCGACCCTGAACTAATCGATGTATTTTCCGCATCGATCCGTTACGCTTAAAAAAGGACTTCGATTTCGCAACGGAGGCGACCGTTAAACCGAGCATCTCTTACTAAATAACTTTTCCCATCGCCATTCTCACGCCGTCGTTTCGAAACGGAGCCGATGGCCGCAGATCGCCCGTCTCCAACATGTACACCTCTTTACATCGCATCCGCCCAACCCCCAACGTGTTGAGCCTTTACTCGCTGCACCCTCATCAACCCTAACCTCCTTGCGTCCTCGGCCAACCGCTGGCCGAAAGGGGTGTCGAGAGAAAAGGGGGTGAGTTTGAATTTACGGCCGGAAATTCTCTTCTCCTTCCTCCGAGAGAGATCCTAAGTGAGGATAGGGAGAAGAAAGGAAGCGAACGGCGTAGGAAAGAGAAGCGGAGTGGGGAATTATTCCCGAATGCTAAGATCCCTTCTGTCAACCCATAAATGGGAGATGGAGACTTCAGAACTTATCGCGTTTAATAGGCTCCCGAGGAAGCACTTGAAGGTTGGCTGAGATGACGGGTGTGTTTGTATTTAAATGAGGCAGAATTTGATTGGTCATCCGCCAATGGAATGAAGATGACGGGAGGATCAGATAATAATTCGATAATTGTGTGAGGGTACGTCTGGATAATGGGAAATGTGTGAGTGCTACCAGATCTCGGATATCTTCCCGAGAAAGCGTATAGGAGCAGAACGCTTTTAGGGAGCAAGTCATATATCATTAATTCTTTCCGAAAGATTTCCTCGCCTTGGAATTATTCCGATGATGATATAAATGCATAGAATGAAGGATAAGTTTCCATCATTTTCACGGACGAAAGAATTTCTTTTTCGATATCACCGTACATTAAGTCTTGACTACTTTTGGAATACAACGTTCGTTATGATGTTTCCACTTACATTACACTGACTTTTAAAGATGTGAATAGGAGATGACCTACTCTACCGAAACGAAAAACATCTGTAGTTAAAGTCAAACAAATATATTATTACAAATATATCATTTCATGAAGCTTATTGTGCCTTAAAAGTTGAAAATATTTCAAACCTTAGATGTATAAAATTTTTAAATATTAATCATATTATCAATATAACGTTAAAAAAAATTCATAACTGTTAATTGAGTATATTAGATTGGTACACTTATACGCCCTAACCTAAATGAAAGAATGACCTTAGCTGAACATGAAGCTTATTTTAATCATCCTTAATATTAAATTAATACGAAAGACAAAGTATATTAATATATTTCTTAGTGTTGATCAAACCGACCCTTCCCTGGAATCTATTTTTAGACTAGCCTTGCATTGGAATGCCATATTTTGAAATACATGTATTGATTTTACATTTTCGGCGTTGTTTCTCAGGAAGAAACTTGGCTCCGGGTAAGCCTTCCAGTTTTAAAACTTGTCAGTTTTGTCAATGTGATTAAAAATGTAATGTAATGCATTAATGTATCAATATAGATTTTCTTATGATAATATTGTTTTGATATTAATTAAATTGTAAACTTTATTTTCATCTTTACGTTGACTTCGGAGGGAAAAGACTTACCAACTGTCTCTACAGATGATGATAAACTAATTTTAATAGCATACTTTTTCCAAAGCGTTTTAAAAGAATTTCAATCTCATCAACCTCATACACTCTGCTTCTCTTAAATTAAATAAAGGCTACTACTATATTCCAGATCATTCCCACTCTGTCTTTTGTATTTGATGATCGAAGGCTCCGGATGTATTGAAAACCTGTTTGCTGTACAGATGCATGTTTCTGAAAGACTACGCTCTCGTGTAAGATTTACTGTAAATGTCTATCACCGTGAACCCACACCAAAATTCTAAGCAGAACCGAAAAATAATTTCTATACAAAGAAGACTTCCTTTCTCAATTAAAACGTCGATCGAATTCAAAAGAAAAAGCGTCATATTTATGTAGTATTTATATTTTCCTGTGATAAAACGATAGGTATGCACTGCTATATTATTTTATATTTATTATTATTATTATTATTATTATTACTATAGGTATGCACTGCAAAAACTGCAGCAGAAAAATTATAGGAGTACATATAAGATATTGCGTAAATGTTGAACATTAACTCAAACGACTTAGACCACATACACACTACCATATTAGCTTCAAATTTTACTGATAGACATTCAATTCGGTATAAATGTCAATGAAGGATAAATAAACTCATTCTTTTGATAAACGAAGATAGAAAAACCCATATAATTTACATAGTTCTGTGCATTTTCCCATACACTCTGTAAAAAGATTACTTATTTTAATTACTTATCTTAAAGAAATTAGAAATATTAAATAGAGCCAGATATGAAATGCAGAGCTCTCTTTTGCTAAGCAAGGAGGAAAATAGTTAGAAACGTATTATAGCAAGCGGTATTTAAAAAATGGGAATCCCGGGTAAGAGGTTGTGGTGCGAGAAGTTATGGGATGTTTCAAGTAAATCGAGTAACATAATTTTCAGGACCCATGAAACAACCAGGAAATGGAAGAAGCTTGAAAGTTCCACTATTTTTTAAAGTACTGTAATTTTTGTGTATACAATATGCGTTTAGATTAGCTTAAATCTCATTGTCTAGAATTTAAACAACGAATTCAAATTTCAATTGCAAATTTACTAAATATGCTCGCTATGCAAATTATATACAACTTTCCATGCAGTATTGTCATAGTGTACGAATATTTCTTGCCTTTGCTCCATTTATTTCAGTAGAAGGAAACATTTCCAGGGTCTACATTTATCTACCGCAGACATTCTCTTCAATATTTATGTATATATACCAAAATTAAGATAAACCCTGTAAAATTTCTTACTTTTCGTTGACCTAAAAATTTTAATAATTTTCACTGAGTAAACGTATGACTTAAGAACCAGAGCCAATTAATTAGAGATCAATTGATTTTTTATTTACTCATAGTATTAGTATCGTTAAAAGTGCTTCGACAGGTAGGGTGATTTCGCACGTAGGCCTCCCGGTAATCGAACCCGGGACCGCTTTCACCGAAATCGAACGCGTTGCCCACTTGGCTATCCAGGAGCCCCTATTTCCTCATTTGCTTTATCAATACAGTGAGTGAAAAAGCTTATTTTATTTCTGAAACCAAATTTATCCTTCTATAATTAGCATTCAGAACGAGAAAGAAGCCAAATTCAACATTAATAGGTACGTTTCTGTACATTAATAGGTGTTAATAGGTACATGTTTCTGAACTCAAAATAAGTCTATTTTCTTTCAGAGCTTGGTTTCGCTTTTTGAATACACGAGCTTTTCAATTGAAAGTTCTCCCAAATATTTTTAATTCCTTTTTGAATCAACTTTTTATAGCTGGAGACAAAATAAGATGTTAATAACAATGAGCTTTGGCTGCTGCATTAGTTTTTTATCTCTACCTCTCACGCAATCAAAATTGTATTGATAAAAATAATTCAGAGCTTTAGCAAAAAAACGCAACGTATAATTTTCAAAAATCATTTACAAAGAATTCCATTGCTCATCAAAGAAAGATAAAAAAAAAATATTTGCTCCTTATTTGGAAGTTTTTAATCTGTTGCTGATAAATTTTTATCCAAGAAACAGAATTTCTTCTTACTAAACATGAAAAATACAAATCCATTCCCCTAAAGAAGTTGATTTCCTGAATTCGGAATTTCAGCTGAATAATTCACCACGATTACCAAAACCTAAAACATTTGTACGAATTAAAGATAAAACTTTGAAAATCTTCAAATAATACTTAATCCATGGTTGTATAAAATTCGATACAGTCGAATATTCCGTAACAAATGAAAGTTTTAAATCCAATGCCTTTCTGTAATACTACATATTACCAGAAAGAAATTCCATCTCACAAGTTGTCACAAACACAAAATGTAATTCAATAACCATTTTATGTAAGGAAATGCATACAAGATAAGCAACTTCTCCTTTACATGAACCCGTACACACCGATTTATTATCTATTTATAAAATAAAACAAATTATGTGTTCATACCATAAGGTAAAAAATTAGGCAGTCCTTTTTGATTGTCAATTGCGTATAAAAAATTAACTGCTGTTAATGCTGCTGCTCATAATTATATTCATGATAAAATGGATACATGCTTTTAAAGAGTAGTTTCTGACAGAAAATATTTTGAAAAATTCAACAACTTTTTCCGCCTTCGCAAGAACTACGCGGATGTATTTACCAACTTGCGGAATCTCATCGAGGTTGTCCGTCTCAAAATTCAAATTCCCATCAACCAGGAATCTACCATAGCATTTTCGTGACATTTCCCAAAAAAAATGTGCTTATTAAAAATAATTATATTATAAATATGAAAAGACTTACTTTTTTTTAGGTGAATGGACCTCTTCAATATATAAAAACTCTAGAGCTTTAAAAAACGGCCCTCCACTGAAGAAACTTTAAGGGAAAAAAACGTAATTAATTTTTCAATATGATTTATAGTAACATCGCGTGATGATATATTTTATAAATATTAAAATCTGCAGGCAGGCTGAATTACACTGTTTGGTGCCCTTTTAAAAAGATGCACTTCTAATAAAGAGGATCACTAGCTTGAAATTCCCTCCCTGTGATTTTGCAACGTTAGTTCATTTCCCGGTTACGCGACGCGGGCCTCATTAACGGGCTTTGAGACCATACATGTACAACCCGCGACCCGCGGGTTGTACACGTATGGTTTAGATGGTCTATTAATTATATTTATCTGTTGAACAGAAATGTAATGGCGTTAACTTTTGAAAACATACTACGTTAACTCGAGGAAATCGGTCTCATTGTATACAAAATTTTAATTTAGATATACTCAACGAAAAGCAAATTTAGTCGCATCATCATTCATTCAGTCAACTTTGAAATCACATTGGCAAAATCGACCTGATCAAGAAAATTGCCTAAATTGCCGTACGTTTCTTCATGCAAGTCACCATCGCTAATTGTTTATAACTTCAAATGCAAAAATCTCTGAAAATGTCCTCATCTTCATATAGTTTATCATAAATTCTTAGTATTATACCATATACCGCCGTCAAGCATGACGGAACTTAATTTAGTTTAAAAATATATCTACTATTGCAACATATGGTCCTCCTAAGCCAGAAATAGTCCGTCGTAAGATAACAACTCAATCTATTTTTTACCATTATTTGTAATATTTATTCTACTGTTTCCAAGACATGAAAGCCTACTTTACGAAGATTTCTTACAAAAAAATATAAGAACTGGTTATCCCCGTGTACTCGTATAGGATAATTCATGAAATCAATGTTCAATAATGAGCTTAGTCGTGAAAGGGATGGGTTATTTCCTAAAAGTTTCACGAATTTTCCGTGCATTTTATCAAAATTCTCAAAATTTCGGATCTATATCAATATTTCACGACTAAAATAAGAATCTATGATCATTTTCCTTTCTTGTGACACTTGCCTCAAATTCGTAGGACCATTGTTTCTAATTTAATTCTGTAAAAGAAACGACCTCTGCAAGTCATGAAAACGTAATTTACGTTCATCTCTTATGGAAACGTATTTTGTGCTCCTGGGTTCGAACCCGGGTCTTTACAGAGATGAGAATAGTTTTCCTTGGGGTTTCAGCATCGTAGAAACACAATGAAGTTTGTTTCAGATCCCATATAAATGTACTTATATGGGATAATTCATGAAATCAACATTCAACAATGGCCTTAGTCATCAAAGGGCTGGGTTGTTTATTTCCCAAAAATTTTACGAATTTTCGTGTATTTTATCGAAGTTCTGGAGTTTCTGAGATAAATAGGGGGTCGGACAGACAGACATTTGCTTTATATATATGTATATATATATGTATGTATATGATGGGCTTAAGTTCCATGTNTACAAAACGTTCATGAGAGTAATAGCTGCACGTCTGAAGATGTCCCTGGCAGCTGCCCAGCCCAGAGAACAAGCTGGATTTCGCAAGGGATTCAGCACTATGGACCACATCCACACGCTGCAAGAAATTATCAGCAAATTGAACAAATATGAGATGCCACTATTACTCTGCTTCATGGATTATGCCCAGGCCTTTGACTTGGTAAGTGCCTCCTCCACACTGGAAGCACTGGGAAAATAAGGAATAGATGCCAAGTACATCACACTTTACACAGCATCTACAAGGATGCCATGGCCTCTGTAATGCTGCATGAAGAAATAGAGGAATTCTGGATTGAGAAGGGAGTGAGACAAGGTGACTGCCTTTCACCAATTCTTTTTACAGCTGTTCTCGAAGAAGTTTTTAAAACCTTAGACTGGGAGCAATGCAATAAAAAATGCAAATTTTAGACAAATGCAGCAATAACCCAGCAACTTCAGACTACACAATGAAGTATGGAACGGTGTATGCTTGGAATCACAAGAAGAGACAGGAAACACAAAACCTGGGTTAGGAAGATGACAAGAGTAACAGGCATCATAGATAAGGTAAGATCACTAAAATGGATGTGGGCAGGCCATGTTGCGAGGAGAAACGACAACCGATGGACATCAGCAGTTCTGAACTGGATACCAAGAAGAAGACCAATGGAACAGAGACATCATTCAGTATTTAGGGGTAACATAGCAACGAGAGGCTATATTGAATTTTCATTGCTAAGTTTTAAAGATAGCCTATGTGGGGCACCATCAACCTAATTCCTGAATGTAGCAAACACCTATAAATGTATAAGATAATGAAGAAATGAGTCTGCCGTTTGAGATGCTGATTATCTTCTGTTACTCAAGATTAAGTATTTGGTAATGTCTGTACCATTTTTAATTGAGTACAAGTTGCATCTATGAAAAGAAATGTTTGAAAAATGTAAGTATGTCTTATATGTGAGAGATTAGTGGCATGTTACATAAAAGATTGTTTGAATGATTAAAATTTATGGAAACATGTCTTTTATTGATTGCAGAAGTATCTATATGGAAAAAATCATAATAAGTAATTACCATGTGCATCTTGATAATCATTTTAATTTGCAGGACATGAACAATAAAGCAATTTATTAAACAAAAAATTTAAGAAAAGTTTGGGGATCAACCTATACATGAGTATTTGAGTAAATGCATACTTTATATCAAAGATGGTATTCACCCAAAGATATCAAAAACTATTATCTACAGCTGAAAGAAAACTAAATGTAGGTTTAATATCAAAATCTGTGTGATTTTCTTCAAAATTTCTCGTGTAACTCTGATGTACCAATTTTGGTGGAAAATATGGTTGTGCTTGAAAGAAAACTAAATGTAGGTTTAATATCAAAATCTGTGTGATTTTCAAACGCAAGCAATCCCATATTGTTCTTAAGATTCATTCTATGTCACATGTAAAAATTAAATTAAGGTTACTGCTCTAGGTGGACGTGCAGTCAGACATTTGCTTTATATATATGTATATATATATGTATGTATATGATGGGCTTAAGTTCCATGTGTTTTTTTTTTGGGATAATGTAAGAGAGTTTGGTCAATAAAAAGTAGCCTATGCTCTGCGCAGGGAAGATATTTAACTAAGCTTAAAGTTATGCAACGTCTGGTTCTCGATATTTGGAGTAACATACATACATACAACAATTTTTATGTATATAAGAGATTTTGCAAGCATATAACTTTCATATTCAACTAAAAGATGTCATGTAATGTATCTGTATAACCTGGAGACATTTTGCAATTTCAAACTCGCTGCGAAGATACCGCTCATCAACATACTGTGCCACCTACGGGGTATTCAAGAAACTAAGCATTAATAAATGAACAGCTAAATACGTTTCGCACAATCCCAGGAATTTGAATTTAATTTCAGGCAGAGAAGAAAAACAATATTACTTTAATCTAAAACTCTTAACATTTTTAAAGAGCTTATAATAAAAGATAGGAAAAATAAGATGCATATCCAGCGTCTTATTTCATCACACATTAAGAGAGGTCTTTATAACAATGTAAACTTGTGCACGGTTCGTCGATTGTGTTTTCAAAGTCATCTAGAATTTTTACCGTCAACGAATTATTTTCTAAACTATAAAAGTAAGAATGTCAGTATCGTTTATAAAAAGGCCTCCATCCAAATACCATCAATCGCCTTGAACTTTCCTGTTCGAGGGTATGCTAAAGGGAAAGATAAAAAGAAGAGTGATAAAGGTATGTAACAGTAATCCTATGGCTCACCATCTCAGAAAAAGGCTCAGCAAACAGCTGAATAAGTTCGTTTCATTGTGCATGATTTCTGCTCATTGTGCCTTGGAATTTCTAGGCAAAAAGCATGTTTCCGTAGATGAATCAGCCCTAGCGGAACTGGTGGATATTGGGACATTGAGAAGTCACTTACAAAAAACTGTGGATGTTATGAAAGATGAATATATAAAACAACTTTCTCTTAGATCTACTACAGGTAATGTATATATGATGGTTTAGTTGCTTTCTAAATAATTTGCGATAAATTATATATATCACCGAATTTTACTGAAGATTCAATGTCACAATGCACGATTCTAAGGACTATCTTATATCTTGTCTAATTAATTTTATCAAGGCTGTAACTTAAAGGATTTTTCTAGTATCGTGTCTATAAAATCTGCGCTTGTAACTAATTGATAGAATATCTTCTCAGATATAATTATTTAATTTATTTTTCCAAAAGTGTAGCTTATATTCTATTACCTAAAGGTATGTGCATTGTGGGCTCTTAAAAAATATGAAAATTATGGTATATTTCCCACTCAGCAGTAGAATCTCTAAAGTTTTGAATGCTTAAAGGGCTGGAAACTTTCAAAAAAAAAAATATGTGATTCGATTTCATTCATTTTAAATATTCATTCATGGAAAGGTGGAGTGTCTATTTTTCTCTTTATTTCTAGGTTCCTTTGAAAATTTAAAGATCAAATTTGATGGATCGGAGTATACATTGCAAGATTTAGCACAGATTGTAAGGAAAAATCCAAAAACTATTGTGGTAAATTTATCATCATTTCCAACTGCAATACCACCTGTTTTAGAAGCTATACAGAAGTCTGGGATGAACCTCAACCCTCAACAAGATGGAACAACTCTCTTTATTCCTGTTCCCAAGTATGTTATGAATAATTATACTATTTTACTTGATAAACTATATTAACAATGATGGGCATAATTCATCATGGGGTAGCAGAATGAAAACATGGGAATATATCACCTAAGACAATTCCATTATAGATTTCTGGTAAAAAGAGATATATATATATAGCAAAATGAATCACTTTTACCCTCTATTATATATAAAGATACTATTTTTGGTATGTTTTTCTGAAAAAATAAGAAATCTGTCTAACCAAATCTGCCAAAATCTCTTTGTGATTTATATGAGTGATTAGGTCAGTATTTTGGTTGCTGCTTAAAATTTGAAAAATACCTCTAATGACTGCAGGTTTGTAAATGAAAATAAATGCTGTGGTAGTTCTTGTGTTTCCATTTCACAAAGTAGTTTTGCTCTAGCCCAGTTGATGGAGGTGTCATTTCTGTGTTAAAATCAGTCATACTGTTGAGTCCTGGCAAAAATAGAAAATTTTTCTAATAACACATTTCAGGCGTTACTTTGTGTGGAATTTATCCATAATAGAAAAAAGAAAACCATTTTGTGTAATCCCACAAGAAAGACTTTTATTATGACCTATATTTCATTACACTTGTAACATCTTTAGGCCTGATATTAAACCATGGTTGTAATAAAAGTCTTTCTTGTGGAATTACACAAAGTGGTTTTCTTTTCTCTATTAGAAAATTTTATATTAACATCACTGCTTTTAGCACAACTGTTTGTTTTCTCCTTGAATCTAGGATTTAAATATTAGTGCTTCTACATAGATTTGTCTTCTCTGTTACAGTGATGGAATTCTTTTGTATTAATCCTTGCAATGAACTAGCAAATGATGTAATTTCATTAATTTATTCCAAAGATATGGCAATCAAACTGAATTTGCATTGGGAGGCCATTCAGATTCTAAATCCTTCAGGTAGAGTTGATGTTCCTCAATCACAATAATAAAAAGTGAATTATTGTTGTACCATTTTCCAAAAATATACCAACATTTTATAAACTTAAACTGCACATATGCATAAGTTATTTTTAAATGAAACATATAAATGTCAAGATAATTAATATTACTACAAAATTATTAAAAAATCTGGGTTTTTATTTATTATGTTTGAAGCCAAATGAGAAGATTTCTGTGTAGCATTATTTTTTTTCAATTTTTTCTACTTTTGAATGGTCTCAAGAAAGATTCTTTGTTAAGGCCCCATAGGTTGTGGTAAAAGTTGTAAGAACAGTAAATATTTAATATTTTGGAAGGAAAGAGTATAATCAGTTCAGACATGGCCATGTATGAAAGGAGGCCCAGGTTCACATTTCCATGGGGCCTCTTTCTCTACTTTCTTTGTTCATACAATGATTAATTGTTAATTAATTAAGCATGATCTTTGAGATAACAAAATTTCTTATAGGAATACTGATTTTCCTCTACAAAATAACAAAGTTGTTATAGTACCAAAAGTTGGGCCCCTTCCAACCAGAAGCCCAGATGCTAAAACTGAATAATAGAATCCACAGAATAGCCTCTTGGTGAACCCTGAATTCAGATATTATTTCTGAAGATTCTGATGAAAAGACTCCTGATTTTAGGTCTTAAAAGCTAGTGACTCCTCAAAAAGTTTTCATTTTTTCAGATTTTAGTCATAATTTTTCATATATTTCTCAAATTCAGTTGGTGAACATTGGATATAAGTATGCACATTGAGCTCAAAGAGAGTTATGGGTTGATTAAGCTTGGGAATTGCACCTCTATAGGTTTTGTAAATTAAGACTTTGGAATATCCATCCTTGATTTGAAAATGATAAAAATTTTTTTATTAATTAAAGTATGTATCATTATTCAACTGAAATGTTAATAAGAAATAAAGAAAATGTTACAGCCCACTTACACATATGTAGCAGATATCATAAGCATAGAGATTGCTTTGATTTAGAATTACAATTGTAATAAATTAAAAACCTCAGAATAAAAACGCAAGCAATCCCATATTGTTCTTAAGATTCATTCTATGTCACATGTAAAAATTAAATTAAGGTTACTGCTCCAGATTGATTTGCATTGATTAGAAATTTTTATTTATTTATTTTTTTCATTTTTTTAAGGTCCCCATACAAGACCATAGTTATCTAGGTTTCTTTGATTTCAATCAAATCCATCCAGAAAGTTTATGAAAATGAAACATATGTTGAATGAAGGATCACTGATTTAAAGAATTTATCATATTTTGTTGTACATAGTATGAAAGTATATCCAGAAAATTAAGGTGACTCATATATTACTATCATCTACATATTCTCACTATTACTTCTATGGTTGTATTTCAGGATTACCAAGGAGCATAGAGAAGCTCTATCCAAAAATGCTAAGAGTCTTTTTATAAAATGTAGAGATTCACTCAAAGATGTTCAAACTAAATTCATCAAAGGCTTGAAAGGAAAAGACCATGTTTCAAAAGATGATGTATTTTCTGCTCAGCAGCAGGTGAGTTTTGGATAAGTGTAACTTGCATTTAATATTATTTAAAAGGAATTATTTGCTTAGGAAGGAATGTCAAAACATAGTGGAATTGACTGATCTTGAAAAAGTAGTGGGTTTTATGAATTTTATTTGTCATAAGCAATAAAATTCATGATGATTTGTAGGGGATTTCTGAATTGCTTCAGCAGATGTTTCCCTCAAATTTGATGGATCGGAGTATACATTGCAAGATTTAGCACAGATTGTAAGGAAAAATCCAAAAACTATTGTGGTAAATTTATCNTCAACGTTTGAATAGGTAAGCAGGAAGCAGATGATGCTGTCACAGGAAAACATGGAAAGAAAGAAATGGACAGAGAAATGAACAAGGTCACTGTCTAGTAGAGTTTGCAGAGTGCACCAATATGTACATAACAAATACATATTTCAAGAAGAACCCTACGAGGAAGTGGACTTGGAGAGGTCCTAATGGAGTAAAAAACGAAATAGACTACATGTTGGTTAACAAACTCTGTACAGTTACTAACTGTGAAGTACTAAACAACTTCAACACCGGAAGTGACCATAGGATAGTGAGATGCAGAATGAAGATAAACATAAGAATGGAGCGCAAGAAGTTGGTCTCAAGCAGGAAACAGTAGGTAAGTATTGTAAAATTAGAAAAAAAATAGGAAAGAGTTCCAGCTGGAGCTTAGAAATAGGTTTTCAGCACTTCAGGAAGTAGAACTGGAAGCCAAAGTCATGGAAGTTGTGAAGGCGGTGGCAGAAGAAGTAGCAAGCGCAACAAAAAAGACCAAAGGATAAGAAGTTCAGCGACAGAACCAGGAAAATGATGAAACAGTGAAAGCAACTGAAGCACTCAGACTTGCCAAAGGAAAGTATCGAATATGTCGAGCTATGCAAGACTATCAGAGTGGCAATGAGGGAAGATGTGAGGAATTTTAACAAAAGAATTGTGCAAGAGGCTATAGAGAACAACAAGATCATGAAGAGTATCAAACAACATCTAGCAATGGGAAAGAAACAAATCTTGATCTTCCAGAGAGAAGATGGCACAACAAATTTCAATAAACGAGCAATACTGAGGACAGTAGCCAAATACTTCACTAACTTATACAAGAAGACAGAAAATGTTGCAGAGGAAAACCAAGAAGAAACACAAAACTCAGAAAATCCCCCCACTATTCTCCCAGAAGAAGTAACAGAGGCCATCAAGAAGATGAAGAATGGAAAGGCAGGAGGAGCAGATGGAGTTTTAGCAGAATATCTGAAATATGGTGTTACAGAGATTTCTCCCGTCCTAGCGCAGCTATTCACTAATTGCCTTAGACAAGGGAGAATTCCAAAGGACTGGAACCATGCAAAGAGTGTCCCTTGCACAAGAAAGGAAGCAAGGAAGATTTGAAGAACTACCGCCCCATCAGCCTCCTTCCTGTTATTTACAAAACGTTCATGAGAGTAATAGCTGCAAGTCTGAAGATGTCCCTGGCAGCTGCCCAGCCCAGAGAACAAGCTGGATTTCGCAAGGGATTCAGCACTATGGACCACATCCACACGCTGCAAGAAATTATCAGCAAATTGAACAAATATGAGATGCCACTATTACTCTGCTTCATGGATTATGCCCAGGCCTTTGACTTGGTAAGTGCCTCCTCCACACTGGAAGCACTGGGAAAATAAGGAATAGATGCCAAGTACATCACACTTTACACAGCATCTACAAGGATGCCATGGCCTCTGTAATGCTGCATGAAGAAATAGAGGAATTCTGGATTGAGAAGGGAGTGAGACAAGGTGACTGCCTTTCACCAATTCTTTTTACAGCTGTTCTCGAAGAAGTTTTTAAAACCTTAGACTGGGAGCAATGCAATAAAAAATGCAAATTTTAGACAAATGCAGCAATAACCCAGCAACTTCAGACTACACAATGAAGTATGGAACGGTGTATGCTTGGAATCACAAGAAGAGACAGGAAACACAAAACCTGGGTTAGGAAGATGACAAGAGTAACAGGCATCATAGATAAGGTAAGATCACTAAAATGGATGTGGGCAGGCCATGTTGCGAGGAGAAACGACAACCGATGGACATCAGCAGTTCTGAACTGGATACCAAGAAGAAGACCAATGGAACAGAGACATCATTCAGTATTTAGGGGTAACATAGCAACGAGAGGCTATATTGAATTTTCATTGCTAAGTTTTAAAGATAGCCTATGTGGGGCACCATCAACCTAATTCCTGAATGTAGCAAACACCTATAAATGTATAAGATAATGAAGAAATGAGTCTGCCGTTTGAGATGCTGATTATCTTCTGTTACTCAAGATTAAGTATTTGGTAATGTCTGTACCATTTTTAATTGAGTACAAGTTGCATCTATGAAAAGAAATGTTTGAAAAATGTAAGTATGTCTTATATGTGAGGGATTAGTGGCATGTTACATAAAAGATTGTTTGAATGATTAAAATTTATGGAAACATGTCTTTTATTGATTGCAGAAGTATCTATATGGAAAAAATCATAATAAGTAATTACCATGTGCATCTTGATAATCATTTTAATTTGCAGGACATGAACAATAAAGCAATTTATTAAACAAAAAATTTAAGAAAAGTTTGGGGATCAACCTATACATGAGTATTTGAGTAAATGCATACTTTATATCAAAGATGGTATTCACCCAAAGATATCAAAAACTATTATCTACAGCTGAAAGAAAACTAAATGTAGGTTTAATATCAAAATCTGTGTGATTTTCTTCAAAATTTCTCGTGTAACTCTGATGTACCAATTTTGGTGGAAAATATGGTTGTGTGCTAGCCGAACTACTCAGCAGTATGGATTAGAGCTAATAATATACTCCTTTTCTTTTGCTTTTTTTGATGCATTAGGATTATATTTCATTTTCTGTGTGAAATTTGAATTTAAATGAGGAAATGAAGATTTCTTGAAAGTAATTGGACCAGTCTGGTAAGAATCAAATTATAAAATCCTAAGTAAGTCAGAAGATGGTGAAATGAGTGAAAATAAAGCACTGAAGGAGAGGGATAGCTTCAGAACTGTGCACCCAAAGGTTGCAGTCTTATTTAAATAGCTAACTATACCTTTAACAAAATATTATATAAAATGATGAATAAAATTTAACATTATTTAAGATTATGATGCTAGTGAAATGATTCAGAAGTCTGTCATGAAGAACTTTGTCTCATGGAAGAAAGACGTTACTTTTTCTTTATTGATGTTTAAGAAACAGTATCAAATGCAATGCTTACTGCATCACATATATCCCTCCCCTCATCAGTCTTTGGGAATTCATGATGAAAATGGTCATATTCTCTCAAAGAATTTCATCAGTTGGAGCTTAAGCTAGTAAAATGTACTGTCACCTCTTAAGAATACTCAATATATATTATGTTAGTAAGTAATTAGGTTCCTATTTGTAGCAGCTTGTTTGTAAGACTGTAAGTATATGAACTTGTTAATCTTCTAGGCTCCTCTGGAAATACAAAACCTATTCACTAGATGATTCTTCTAATTAAATGCAATTTGAGCCACCAAATCCATATTGCAATCATATTTTTCCTATAAAGTTTATGTAACAAATCATTAACTGAAATTTTTGGTATAACTGTGTCAGAGTTGAGAAATATTTTTTGACAATTCAATCCAGCATCATTTCAATGTTTTCTTCTAAATAATATTTATAATTTACACACATGAAATTTACATAATATGTATTTTTAATGCAATATTCAGGATTTGTAGTTAAAGAACACTCTTCATTTTAATTTTGTTGGGTAGCCAAATTTGAGAGATATTGGTACCATCATCAATCAATGGATTGCAGGTTTAGCAGTTTATGGTTTCCTGCTTCAACCTAGTCACTGCTAATTAATGGTGAACTTTCCCCAGAAACTGACTTTTTAACACAACATAGCTGGTTAGATTTTTGGGGTAAAAAAGAATGCAAGTTGCCCTGCCAAAAATGATATGATACAGAATGAGCAGTACCAAAGAATGGCTCAAGGCTTTATTATGATGCCAGAAAAAAATGAAAGTTTTGCAGGTCATTAATTACATCATATCATTGGTACAATGAAAAATTAAATTGTTTCATTATTTTATTGATATGATAATTGGATTTTTTTTAACTTTCAGATCACCACTTTGTGCAACTTTTATGTAGCTGAAGCTGAAAAAATAATGGAAACGAAACAGAAAGAGCTTCTTGGAAAAGATTAGCTGTTTAATATACCCTCGTAATGTAACGTGGATACTAACTTTTAAATTGATTAAATTTGAATTTAGTTATACTGTTTTGTTTTCTTTTTAACATGAAATATTTCATAGTGTGATTTTAGATTGATAAATATTTATAATTCTTTTAGAAAATTAAGAAATAAATCTGATTTTCAAATTTAATTGGTTTTTATTAAATTACTGTATATCAAATGCTTCAATTGTGAAACACAAATTATTATACAAATACATCTCCTGCATGTTGGATTGTTCACCAACAGTAAGTTAGACATCTATTAGTAAATTTTGCATTTCTTTATCAAAGGAATAACCTAAATAGAGACAACCAAATTGCTCCAAATTCCCAAGACTTTTCCTAATTTCAATAATAAAATGAATGGCTTTGATCAACAAAACTATTAATTATGAATCTGAAAGAAGTCATTAACAAGCACTCGTTCAATATATTAGAACAGTCAAGTTAGGATTTCTGATATCCGTCATTTTGAGATTCATTAAATCTGATTCATAAATCTTTAGGATTCCCATAACCCTTAAATGCAGCTTGGAAATACTTATGAAGATAAGGAAGGAGTGTGATATTACCAATGAATTAAAACAATGGAACTATATTTCTATAAGGGCCACAGCCTAGTCAGGTGCCATATATTGAGGGAAATGAATAGGCAGCCCTTGTGCTGCCTTACTGGGTTTTCTATATTGTGTTGGATCTACTACCAATGTATCCAGGTAACTTCACAATTATTTTATGTTGTTGGGTCAACATCATAGCATCCCTCTGAGAATTTAAAAAATCTTTGATCATAAGAATGCATGTGCTGCATTTCCAGCTGCAGAATGACTTGTGGGGCAGGCTGGGTTATTCCTGCTAGAAGCAATGTTGATATGCACGGAAGAAACCATGATCAGTAAGCATCTGGGTTAGATAGTAGTCTACCTCTCCATGCTTTTGTCCCACCCATGAAGGAATGTCTGAAACAAGGTGGTGGGACCATCTGCCAGTTGTGGACAAGTCCCAGTAATGCTGCAACTGCCAGCGGTCTCTTCCCTTTCCTTCCTGATGTTGGCAGTATGGGAAGTTACTCCATCCTTCAGTGAAGTTGCTTGCATTTCTTGAGGTAGATTTTCTGGAACTCTTCAGAAATTAGCTTGGTGGCATGTTCACTACGAGGGCTGTTTAATATAATAATAATAAATCATAATAATATGCATCAAAGCATAGACTCCATTTAATCCTGACTCCCTGATATTCCAGATATGGCTAAGAGTGGATCTGCTGGTCTCCAATGGTTATGATAAAGGATTCCCTTTATTTCCTGCTTGCAATGAGGACCACCTCAGTCTTTTTTGCTGCTAACTGTCAGCCAACCAACAATAGCAATCTCCAGATATAAAAAATGGCCTTCTTTGCAATCTGGGTGACCTCCTCTAGGTATTCTGCAACTATGGTGACTGCAAGGTTATTGGCAAAATCAATACTCTCCTTACCTTCTGTCATCTGTTGCCTGAGCACCTCATCATACACTATGTTCCACAAAAGTGATCCAATGATGGGTCCCTGTTGAACTCCACCAGTTATACCATAGGATCTAGGTCCATTTTCAGTCATGTATAAGAGAATGCTATCCCTAAAATAGCCTGAGATGATGGACCTGAGATACTCAGGAACCTTCAAGCATTTAAGTGTGTCCATGATGCAGCTCCAATTTGCTGAATGCATTGCTGACATCCAAGTTCACAATAACACAATACCTTTTGGTTCCTCCTTTCCATCTTCTCCCTTGTATTGCCTTGCTTGGTGTTTTCACCACCCTTTGGATGGCATCTACCATGGATCATGCCATCCTGAAACCATACTGGTTGTCCAACAGGCCTTGGTTTTCTTCAAAGTAAGAAACCAGCCAATTACTGATGATCATCTCAAATATTTTTACCACCACCTCCAACAAACACATTGGTTGGATGACAGGTCCTGAGGCAACCTCTTTCTCTTTGACAGAAGCATTAAGTTTTGCTTCTTCCTGTGACAGAGAAAGATTCCCTCCCAAAGGTATACATTATACACATCCAGGAACAACTTGGGGTAGGACCTGAAAGCAACTCATTAGGAATGCTATCCAGCCTTGGAGCCTTGCAGTCACCAACTCTTCAGCTGGTGTACAGCAGCTCCTCCAACCTAATTGGCATCACTTCCTTATTGATGGGTGTTGAGGCTGTGTCATATAACCCCAACTATTCAGGGAAAAGTGATTATATGATTGTTCAATACATGACAGCAGCCATGACAAGGAATTCTGGAATGATTAAATTGCCTAGCATTCCAATAATTGGAATGCACAAGCAATGTGGCCCTCTTTATGCAAATTAAGCTTGGGACCCCCTTCAGCCATACCTTCTATAAGCAAAAATGATAGCTGAGGGTGTCATACAAGATGATTTAAGAAGCCCCACAAAACTCATGCTTACTTTTCTGCAACTCCTCGGTAACAATGTATAGACTGCTTTTCATTGTGATTACTTGTCATTCCCTAATTGAACATGTAGCACCAACACCTCAAAGAAGATTCGTCTAATGTGCATTATCCATATACAGATGATACCTGACAATATTTCTTCGGGTTCCAAGTCTTGTCGGTAAAGCGTTTGACCTTAATGAAAGTGGTCTGGAGTTCGATTCCCAGTGGAAGCCCATATATGTAAAATTACCTCAGCTGTTTAATTGCTTTCAACAATACTATTACCACTAATAACTCTCACTAAGATGGACATTTTGTAGATTTCGAAAGCAAATCACTGCATGCATGCACCTCATATATAGACACAACTTCAATTTTCCAGTTCATTTTCACATGACTTAGTAACAACACAAATTCTGTATTCAAGTCAGATGAAGAAGGGACTATCAGGGCCTGATATTCCATACCTGAGCAAATGGGTAGGAATTCCGGAACACTCTCTTGGAAATTTAAAATAAAATTTAATGATCTGGAATGACAGTTTAGTCAGCTTAACCAATTTTTCAATAGGGAAAACATATTTAATAAATTACTCTAAAATTTTAGAGATGCAATGATTTCAAAAAAAAAATACATACATACTAGATACATTTTGTAATAGTAACAACAAGTCCTTTCAAAATGCAAGATATTTATTTATAAGATTAAAAATCACTCTAAAGAGAGAGAAATCATGAGAGAGAGACCCTTAAAAATATATAGATATGAATATTGATAAGAAATTGTCGGTTTTTAAAAATCCTAATTAATATCTGTTTATACAGTGATACCTCGATGTACATATTTAATTCTTTCCAGACCGGAGTTTGTCTCAAAAAGTTGGCATCTTGAAACACAGTTTTCCATTCTATCTTGCAGTAAATCAATTAATCTATTCTTTCTTGGATATTTTGAAAATATAAACGTTATTTAAACATCTGTAGGCTGCTATATGATCCCTAAGAGATGAGAGAAAAAAATTTCGCCTTACCATTCCAATCATTTTTGGTTATTTGCAGTTGTAAAAATATAATCTTCAAGCAGATTCAGAAATGAAAAAATATGCAGTAAACCACATAGGAAATATGCAGTAAAAGAGAACTTACCTATCACCGATCTCTTTGATTGACTTCTCTATCACTAATAGAATTTCTTCTTCTGAAAATGCAAAAGAAAAATGTTAACAAAGCAGAGAAGCTCATAACTATATAAGTAAAAGTTGCTTGCATACTGCAAGCTTAATATAGGATAGATTAGGTAAAGCATTAATTCACCCCCTGCCATATGCCAGAGGTGATTTGCAGTGATTTACAAATCTAAACCCATCCCTTGGTTTTCAAGATGACACCATATTCAGAATTACCATATAGGGTAGGTTAGGTAAGGTATTAATACACCCCCTGTTATATGCCACTGCCAGTGCGCAGCAACTTAGAAATCTGAATCGTCTCCGTTGGCTTTCCAGATGACATAATATTAGAAAATGTCATATACTGTATATTAGGTAAGGAATTAATACACCCTCTGTCATATGCCACTGGCAGCTTGTGGTTACTTACAAATATATATCTATTACTTGGGTTTTAAGGCAACACCATATTGAAAAATAATATATAGGGTATGTTAGTTAAGGTATCAATACACCCAGTACCATACAAGCCACTGTATTTGCGGTAAATGGCCATTCATATTATGGTTTAGATGCTTCCTAGTAGCTAATATTCAAGTATCAAGGTATCAAAATCAAAACAGGAAGTAGTTTAAAATATTATCTGGGTTTCCTTTACATTCCTTATGGATTAAAAATTAATATGCCCTAGCGTTGAACCAAGGATAAATTTAGAAGTTCTTAGGCTTACATATGAACTATACCCATTAATCCTATTCATTTTCCAAATTTAAGCTATTTAGCTTTTTGGAAAATGCCCCAAAAAAAGAATTTTTAAAAGACGTCCTATGTATCCCTTATGGGCAAAATTTGAACTGTCCTAGCATCGAACCTATGGCCACTAGGGCAAATGTCTTCACGGCACATGATAGAAATCCATATCTTCCAACAATATTGTGAATTTCAGTCTTCTATCTCAACTGAAAATGCCCTAAACAAATTTTTTGAAAATCCACTCGATGTTTTCCAACGGGAAAAGTACCTTTTTTGGAGCCTCCTATTATCAAAACCATGATATCACTGAACAATGTAGAGTTGATGGATGAAGCTTTGATTATGTGGAATTTTATAATGTGGTTGGACAATATCCTAGGCATTTGAAGTTTAACTTGTCGTGTTTTTATGTACCTCAATTTTGCCATCAGCATGATTTCCATGACAATATCCTCCTATAAACATTAAATGGAGTCCCAAAAACTTCCACAACTATCACAATAAACCCTCAGGAGGGCCTTATATTGCATGCAAACCCCACAGATATATCAACCAAAATGATTCCCAAACTTCAATATTCAGGTAGACTTTGGTACTTAGTGCTCCTCAGTTCCTCTGTTCCCAGTTTCCTATACAAATATTTCTTGAGAGAAAGCATTTGTTTCAGGCTGGTGTTAAACCCAGGATAATTTAAGAACATTTCCATGGCATTTACAAAATTAAATAATGTCCACTACTAACTAACATCTTAGTGATATTCATTTATCTTGTCTGGAAGTGCATCAAGAAATTCCTAGAATTTTCTTTGATGCATATCTTTTGAAAGAATTTAGTAGAGATCTAGTGTTGACCCTGGATTATTTTGAGAAATGATTGCCATTTATGCTTTAAAACTACTCCCTCTTGCTATATTTTCTATGATAGTCCTTTATACAAAAGTTCTTCAAAACATTTCTGAAAATCAGTACAATTCATTCTTCAAGGAACATTTGGGACTATTTGGAATTGTGGGATTGAATGCATTATACCTTGGATACAGATCTCATTTTCCCACTGGTTTCTTGTAGGTTTTATATAACATACAACGTTTAAGCCATTAATGCCTGTAGTTTAGGCTTTAACAACATATCTTAAAGATATACATAGGAGAAGCATCAATTTTCCTCATTTCTTTGTTATTATTGCAATATTTCTCTGTTCTTTAATATTTCATTGTTTCTTTCTTATTTTTTGTTAGTTTTAGTCTTTATTATTCAACATCTCTTATTTTCTGTTTCTATACTTTGTATATGAATGTGCATATAATGTCTTTGTCAGACTTATTGCTTACAGTTTACCTTTTCTTACTTTCTCATCTTCTTATTATATTTTAGTTGCTACTGTTGGTTAGTTTTCACAGGTTTTTTACACTCCCCTTCTCATGAGGGGTTTTCCAGGGGCAGGGTTTTATTTTTTCCCTTAAGTTCAGACTTTGGTATTTTTAAATCCTTATAATACGAGGGTAAGGTGAAAATTTCTCTGCCTGACACAGAGATGGCATTCCAATCAGCAAAAGTTTATGAGCCCTGGCTGGGCACACGTGTCATTAGTTCATAAGACAAGTTTCAACTTGTTCTCTCAAGTAATTTGTTTGCATGTATTGTTGCAGTAGACATCTTTCGTGTTTTTCATTAAAATGGATGAACTTGAATATCGTGCGGTCATAAAATTCTTCGTTTTGGATAACCCCTAAGGAAACTCATCCGAAAACAAAAGTTGACTAAAGTGTACAGGGACTCTGCTCCTTCAGTGTCAACCGTTAAAAAGTGGGCAGCTGAATTTAACCCTTTAGCTGCGGGACCCTCAAATTTTTCTACATCTGTGTGTGGGAGAAAAGTAACGGGTACTGGAGGCGCTGGCAAGTCTTAACAGGTAGTTGTCCCTTATAATCCGGGTCGACCATTTTCCTATGGGTTGCGGTCAGTGTTATTGTTTAGAAATTAAAGGGTTAAACATGTTCGCACATCCCTTGAAGATGACCCACGTGAAGGACGGCCAAAAACTGTAACCACACCAGAAACCATTGAAAATGTGCACGATATCGTGTTGGACAATAGGCAAATGAAGGTGAGTGAGATAGCTGAGGCCATGGGGATATCAGAAGAAAGGGTGCGAAACATCTTGTACAAAGAATTGGGGATGCAAAAGCTCTGCGCAAGGTGGGTGCCACATTTGCTGAATGCCGATCAAAAGCAAATGCGCAAGTGATTTTTGCAGCAATGTTTGGACCGATTCAAGAGGGCACCGACTGATTTTGTGTGGCGATTTGTCACCATGGATGAGGCATGGGTCCACCACTACATGCCAGAAACGAAACAGCAGTTGAAGCAGTGGGTGGAAGCCGGTGGTTCAGTGCCAAAGAAAGCATATTTAGTACTGTCAAGGATTTTAGCATATTTTTCAAGTTAGTCTAAACTACTATTTCAGCATTATCCAGTAAAGTAGTAGAATCAAGACCAACCACTGTCTCTATTTACCTCTATATTTGCAAATGCTTACTAACTCCTTGAAACAGAAACCTCCCTAAAATATTACTCTAGTCCTGTGAAGCAACTGTGAAATGAAAACTATCAAATTCACTTACTGAAAATTGTTTCTTCCTTTAGATAGATGCTTTTCTTTAAATAAGTTATTGTTGTGATAATGTCTTTCTTAAGGTATTTAATGATTTAATGACTAATTTCCCCCCATTAAATCTAAACCATCACTAAGATGTAATTCATATTATGTCAATGAGTTTGATTTCAGTAACTTAACATAAATCCTTTTAAAAACAATCAATTCCTCTTCATTCAAAGATAAAATTGCCCATAATATATAGTGAAAATGAAAAATTTCAGTAAAAAAATTCGATGAAAGATAATGAAAAAAAACTTTCAATTGTTTTCATTCAGTTGTTTGTATGTACCAAACAAGACCATACAGCAACTTCCTAGCATATGAACTGCACCATCACAGAGAGGTAGTACCAACTACATTAAGAAAAGAGTGGGATGAGCCCAAATTAAATTAATACAAAATTCTCATGTTCTCGAGAAACCCTGCTTCTCACTTACCACTTGCCCATCTTTTTTATGCTGTGTTTGCAGCAGTCAGTTAAATTCTATTTATTTGAAGAATTTTATTTTAAATTTATTCCCTAGAATATAACTTCATTTAATACATCCTTTTCTATGAGTATTTATACACAACTTTACTTATTTATATTAAGAATTAACTAATATATCAAGCGAGGTAAACATACATAGATCAAGGCTAAAATCAACTAGGGTTCCCATTGTTAGAAAATGTGAAAATGCTGTAAGGTTCTCTTGCATTTTAAAGAATTACTTTAACCCTTAAATTTTATTAAAAAATGTAACAATTGTACTGCCGACGTTGATATCTAAGAGTTAAATATTCCAAGATTTTGTTGTCTAACCTTAGAAAGAGTAGGAATAAATTATCTTAAAATGCCATAAATGATTTCAAATCATGAAATATAATTTCCATTAAGAGAGAAAAAATAATTCAAACAATAAGCTATTCTGCTGTGAATTATTAAAAATCTACCCAATAACAGAGAGAATTTCATGTCCTTCCTACATTCTTAGCATTTTTAATTAAATAGTGAGCTCCCACTGAATATATTGGCAGCTTTAAGGTGTAACCACAAGGACATTTTTCCAACCAAATAAAGTTGTATTTCAATGAATAGCAATTAGTAAATGTATCTCAACCCATAGTGATCCAAGTTCAACATGACCCAATGATGAAGCTAAAAGGCTAAGTCAAAACCTAAGGTAAGTTCAAATCAACAGTAATTTTTATACAAGATAATTCAAAAATACAAACCATCATGCCACTGTATGCATCTAAGCACTGTTCTAGTCATTTAATTTGTTAAAGTAGAATATCCTTTTTGCTATACTGTAGCATAGATATAATGGTATTTATAAGACTGATATTATTTTCTGAATAGCTGCTATACATTGGGAATAATGAATAACTTTCATGAATAGCAACATTTAAAGTTTGATATCAAATAAACTTTTCCATTTTTAAGTAAGATATTTGTCAGCTGCACCATATTATCACCCGTGTCTCTTGCTTTTACTTCTGCTATCCATGGTACCACAGCAGATAATTTCTATTCCTGATAGATTCTTCAGTTCATAATTCAAGCCGCGGTCTGAAACTGCCAACATTTGCCTTCCCTCTTTTTCTTAACAAATAGACAGGACAAGACTAGAGGCAAACTGATTCCATTGAAAGTCTTTTGATACTTCTTCCTTTAGTGGATAACAGTGACCAATTGGAATCCAGTTAAGGCCTTCTGAGAGTATCATGATTTGTTTACTCTCCTTCTCCTTTAGCCTTTCTCCTTGCAAATATGTTATACTAATTTCTTTAGTTTCTTGAGCTGAACTGAAGTTATTTATTATTTCTTTGCAATTAATTATGGTGATTATAGAAGTTTGCTCTCAATTTCTCTTTGCTAATTAAAATAAGGTTTGCATCCTTTAACTCAATTTCTAGATCACCACAAAAATCTATACAGTATATTCTTCTGTCTCTAGTTATCTTGTGCATCCTTCTTTAGTTCTTTAGTTCCTGCTGTTTGAGATTATGAATTATACCATACTATTTTTGTTTTTCACTTTCTATCACAATTAAATTCCAATCATTCAAATTAATTCATTTCTTCCTCTTTTGGCAGTTTTAATTACCTCAAAGACAACTTCATTTATATCCTTTACATCTTAAACATCAAAGTCCAAGGTGGGCATCTTAACTTGTACCACTACAGTATGGTTTGCTCCCATTCCTATCCTCCTTGGATAGATATTCTTGTTATTTAAAGAAATATTCCCAGAGAAGAACTCTTGTTCAAGCTTGGTCATATCAGATAATTATACTTGCTACATTTATGGATCCAGCAACTGTAATCTTAAAGTCATCCTTCCAAAAATCTCTCTTGGCCTGCTTCATTTTCTTTACTTCTAATATATTCACACCCATAAGAATTTCAGCTTGAAAATTTTCTAATTTTCTGAGTGGCCTCCTAGAAATCAATATAAGTTGAGTGACCAGCTGTTAGTAATATCACTGTACAGTACTGTTTTCTATGATCTTGTTCAACTAAAAAATACTGAACAGCATTTTGCTGCTTTCTTTAATTCTGTCATGTAATGAACAGCAAGATACAACAAATACTATGCCTTTAGTAAATATATTGCAATCAAGCATTGCCTTAAATTTTTAGGTCTACAATAAGACTTTAGACTTTCCTTGAAGGATTGTGCTGGTTGTAATTTAACAGAATTTAGATAAGTATCCATTGTCCATTTTAGATGGAACTCACACTTGCATTAAATTTATTTACACAGTCAGCATTTATGCTACTTGACAGACATTGGATTTATCAAATTAATCTTAAAATTCATAGCCATATATTTCTTGTTTTCATTTTAATCAAAATTTATTATTGCACAATAAGCGTTTAAACCAAATAGTAAATGAGTGAATGTTTTAATAAATCCGTTGAATTGTTAATTACTTTAAATTTTTGGCCAAGCAACATAATTTCTATGTTATTTAACCAGTTGACTGAGTGTGATGAGTTAACTCATCATATGGAAATGGCTTTCAATATGGGCATGATGAGTTAACTCATCATAATTTTTTTTTTATTATAACACGTTTGAGTTGAGATTTTTAATCAGTCTTGCATTCCCCTTCTTTATTGGACTTACAACATAAATAATCTGAAACAGATGTCCAATATGGCTATAGATCATAAAGTTAAAGAAGTTTAAATGAGACTCTTCTTCTGTTATGAGGGCTAGCATAACCCCAAATGACAGAGAAGATTTAAATCACTCTTACTCCACTGTTGAAAGAAATTTAATTAATATATATATCATGTCGTATTGAATCTCCTTACTATGTCCGAAACTGTGTTCCCATTCAGACTAAAGTGGTTTCTCATTATCTTTGTATCTTGCTGACTCATTGTCAGAGAAAATATGCCCTTGGTCTGTCTGCTCTTGTCTTGTCTGTCTTATCCTTTGCTCTTTTCTTTCTCAAAACAAAGTATCACCGTCATTGTATTTACAGAACAATCTTCAGCACCTAACTTTAAGTGTGAGGATAGTCAAAAGCAGATAAGTTATTTCTCTCTCTTGATTTCAGCTGCACCATATTGCATTTAGGCGAAGAATATTAGAATATCTTTTGACTGCCTGATATAAACAAGTATGAATTCTCATTTAGCTCTCAAGAGCTAAGACTTCTCCGTCCTCCTGTGGAATGACCTAATTTTTCCATTTATCTGATTATTTTCAGAAGTGTAGCATAGGTTTACTTTTAGCATGTATGAGATGAGAGGCTCGAATTTCCTTTTTTTCAAGATGGTCCTCCTGTATTAGATTCTTATGCTTGAATATTCAGTCATACTCCGGACAGTGAAGTGAAAACTGTGACTTTGTTTCTGTTCTATTTCACTGTTTCATTGAGAGCCATTCTCTTAGAAATGGCATCTTCTAGTAAAAGAAGCACAAAACATGTCTCTGAGGAGGACATTGACAAAATTCTAGAGGAGTTAGAAGATAGTGATTACAATGAGGATTCAGATGATACATATGTAAATAGTGACATGAGCTCAAGTGATTCTTAGGATTCCTGTGATGTTGATGATGAAGAGATGCCAAGTGTGCCGTGCGATACTTCCACGAGGAGTTCACAAGAAACTGAGTGCAATAAATTTGAATTTCAGGGTGGTAGTGGGATAAGTTACAGTTGGAGGACGAAAATGACATTTTGGAGATTTTTGAAGTTTTTGTGGATAGTTATTTGTGCCAGCTTATAACAGAACAAACAAATCTGTATGCAAAACAATATCTTTACAGTAATCATGATCTGAAACCGCATCCAAGACCTCGCGATTGGAAAGAAACAAGCGTTGACAAATTAAAATCTTTCACAGGTATTCTTATCCTACAAGGAATTGTGCATAAGCTAAGTTACCAGATGAACTTTTCCAAACATGAAATTATTTGAACTCCAATTTTTAAAATAATATTTACTGAAAAAAGATTTCATCTTCTTCTCAAATTTTTTCATTTTGTTGATATTTCCATCTTACAGTAGTTGAAAACCCCCCAGACAGAAAACTCTTCAAAACTCAGCCTGTGTTACAGTATTTCAAGGAAAAATTTTCCTCTACTTATATACCTAAGCCTAAGATAGTGGTTGACGAGTAACTGCTATGTTGGAAAGGTAAGTTTTCCTGGAAGCAATTTATTCCAACTAAGCACATCAAGTTCAGAATAAAATTTTTTGTATTTTATAATCTATCGAAGCGGTGCAAGATGGGCTATGTAACTTTTTGATTTATACAGGAAAAAATACCATGATAAGTGAGAAATACAAAGATGAGATGATTAGCTCTAGAATTGTTCTGGAATTAACAGATAATCTTCTTGAGAAAGGTTGTACATTATATTTAGACAATTGGTACACCAGCCCAATTCTAATTGACAAATTATGAGCAAAGTCTACTGATGTTGTTGGGACAATTTGTAAAAATAGAAAGGCATTCCCTAGATTGGTAAAAGATAAAAAACTAAAAAAAGAGGAAATCACAGCTGCATTTCATGGTAAACAGATTATTATGAAGTGGCAAGATAAGAGAGAGATTATTATGGTTAGCACTATTCATAAAACAGAGATGTTCAATGTGAAGAGAAGGAGAGGAGCAGTAATAAAACCAAAAGTAGTTCAAGACTACAACTAATGACATGCCAATGAACATTTACAAAATTGCTCGCACTCAACATTCCAAATATTATATTAAAATTTTCATGCATTAATTAAACATAGCATGTTTGAATTCCTTCATCATTTACATAAAGAAAGGGAGAAAGCAACAGAGGAAAATTTTTTTGATAACTCTAGGTGAAAAATTAATCTCGTAAAGTAAAGCAAAACTTCTTTCCCAGAAAGGCATTTCCCAGAATTCATAAAATCAATGCCAACCAAGAGATGCGTTGCTTGCTATAAAAAGGGAGCAAGGAAAGAAGCAAGATACTGCTATTTGGACTGTGATGCAGTCTTGTGTGTTATACCTTGATTCAAAATTTATCACATGGAAAAAGATTACTAATATATAACATTTTATTTTAAATAAGAAAATATTTTGCACTCCCAGTTTTTAT